>SZWC01001689.1:152174-167409 GCA_023375785.1 Penium margaritaceum | reverse complement strand
TCTCTCTCTCTCTCTCTCTCTCTCTCTCTCTCTCTCTCTCTCTCTCTCTCTCTCTCTCTCTTTCTTCCTCTCTCTCTCTCTCTATCGCTCCCCTCTCTCTTGTCCTTGTGCTCTCCTCCCCGGCGAGGAGGAGAGGAGAGCAAGGACGAGGGCTCAAACCTCGAGTCCTTGCGACCTCATGGCCGGCGATCAACCGACTAGTTTGATCGGCTGCCAGCACGCCGGTCACTTGGCTGGCTACAGGCCGTTGTCCATCTTGATGGCGGCCAGCGAAGGGCTGGCCACCAGCCAGCCCCTCGCTGTTGCGAGTTGTTGCGTCCAACCACCACTTGCTTCAACGAGGAGGGAGGCCGAACCGGCCCTCCTGCTACATTCCTCCCTATGTATTATAATGTATCCCGGTTCATAAACAACAAGTAGGAGTGCCAGTTAGTCATTCGTCAACATTGTGAAATGAAATCAATGACAATAATGATAACAATAAGAAAATCAATAAATTATATTGACCAACGAAACTTGAACACGTGCATGGCACATTGACCAAAGGTACGGCTTGTCGGTCAGCACGACCAGCGGCCTCGTCCCTTTAGGTTGGAGCAGTCACGCTACAACTATGTTGGGTGTCCCCAACCTCATATGGTCGATGTCCATGATTGCCGTCCAGCGGAAATATTTTTCACTGATGCCGTGTTCACATAGTGCCCCTATCATGTGTCAATTTGTATGAGCCGCTCGCTTGTTCAAGTACTCGTTAACCACCCCATCGACCGTCGGTGCTTATCTTGAGTCAACCCGCTGCCATGGTGGCCAGCTTAGAAAGCCTCCGGAGGTTATGGGAAATTGCCTTCGCGATGACATTGTCCAACTCATGCTTGCAAGAATTTTTCTGCGTTCTTGCTTTTGGTACCTCTGCTATTGCCGATAGCCTTGTTGGTGTTGGTAGCTTCGTGTGATCCAATGGGTGCTTTGATCCTCTCAAGCGATTGGCTCGAGTTTGTCGCATGACGACAAAGATGGTCGCAATCCTCGTTGCCTTCACTGTCGACGATGTCATGCTCTTCGTTGGGGTCCATGCCCGGGTGGTCCTCAAGCGTGTCCTACGTCACGTGGGAGTTGCCCACATGCACTTTGACGTGCTCATTGAGCACCATTTTAGCTGTCGCATGCTTCTTGGTGTCGCCGAGTTTAGCTCACTCTGCCGTCAACAGTACGGTTGTCGTTGCCTTGACAACCGTGTTTACAATGACGGCTTTCAAGATTTGGATTCCACCAAGGGCTTGTGGCGAGGATGTTACCACCTTACCCTTGTTGGTCTTGGATGATACGGCAATTGCCATTCCATCGTTCATGCAACTAGCACGGGCGTTGGAATGCGCGACAAGTAGCCGATCGAGTAGTTGTGGATGCCATCGTGGATGGGCTTGCGACTGGCGTTGCAGACAAAGTTGTCATGGAGTACGTAGAGACCATCATGAATGTGCTTGCACTGCCTCCGGATCCATCTGTGGATGGTGCAAGAAGAAAACGGGGAACCTACATGGATTGGCTTGGCCTTGGACATGTGCCCATTATTCATGCGGTTGTGTTGAGGGAACATGGTAGTGTCAGCAAGGCCGTGGCCTAGCGTTGCATGAACTACTGTACCCCATCCGGGCCATCCATCTACGTGCAAATTTCTTACTCCGTGGTGAAAGGATGGTATGAGCCGAGCAGCACCAGACTGCAGCAATACAGTGTTAGAGTCCTCGCGGCCATGCCCGACCGTCCCATTGAATAAGCTGCCCTCACGACATCACGTGTGCAGGGGTCACGTGGTCGGAAGGGCTACTTCCATGCCAAATTGATGCTGAAGCATGACATCATTTGTGCCTCAGAGCTGATGCAAGAGCATGACACCCCTCCTCTACTCCACCGTCACCGGAGAGAATATCATCGTCATCATAGAAGGGCGTGGTATCTCCATCCTACCAGTCAAGAGCGAGGCTGACATGTTCAGCCGGTCATGGTGCCAAACACTTTTGGCGCAACATGTGATTTGGACATGGTAGTGCGGAACGACAATGTTGTAGAAGTTGCCTGAAGACTAGCAGACATGTGCACTCTCCATGCTCCGTCAAGCCACCTTCCAAATTTTCATGCATAAGATCAGGCCACCATTTGTGGCCAACACAGACTACATGGGCATCCACCTCGTGCGAAGCCCGTGCTACATGTACACGTCAAAAGGCGCGGCAGAAGTGAAGGTTTGTGGCCAAGAGGGAAAGCGCTAGGGCACCGTCCTCCTTGCCTTGAGCATGGAGGATGCCATACTATTGCGCCAAGTCATGTGGAACGGCAAAATGATAACATGCCACCCACAAGATGACTACAGCAACAAGGCTCTCTGCAATAGTGCATGGCACTTCACACATACGGTCAACCATTTCGCGTCCGTTGAAACGTCCAAGCAGTGGTCCGCCATGGTCCTCGAGCGTACTTCATCCGTGCATGCATGACATACGGCGAGGAGAATCCAATGGCCAGTCTTTTGCTCCTCTTGGAAGCATGGTGGCCTCAAGCAAGCGGACATTTCAAAGCATGGGTGCGGGAACGTTTTCCATGGGTCATCCTGTGGTACATCCTTGCCGGATGTACAAGTAAGCTTTAACCCGCGGACGTGGGGATGCAGGAGCCGTTCAAGTCCAAGATCTCCAAGGGCTACTCCTCGTGGGTTAGGAAACAGTTGTCCTACAGTTGACCTCGGAATGAGACAGGCAAAGGACACATCCATGGGCTGGATGATGTAAGTTTGGACGCACATCCGTAGCAACCCGGACATGGTGCGTGCCACGTGGCGCAAAGCTGGCTAGGACCAATGCTACACCATATATTTCCAATGTGCAGCTGTTGTCAACTATCTCAACTTCATGGCTAAGTCTGAAATGTACGGCTATGAGCCAGAAGATGTAGTCAAGCATCTTGGTGTGATAATTCTGATGTAACCAATGTCATGTCTTCCATCATGTCACGCTAAAACTCGCACTTGTGTGTTCTCCCATCGATACCTCCCCTCCCCTCTCACACATGTTTACTGCCTGTGCCCTGTTCCAAGCATGGATTATGAGTTCAAATTCATGGAACGTTCTCATAACAGCTTGGATGATTGTTAACATACCAAATGCCACATGCCCTACATGTCCTCTCCTACAAATGTGATTGGCCAATCTGACCAATTACTTTTGCATGTTTGAAATACCCCATTTGAAAAACTTCTTGTAGTCAAATACATGATCTCTTACGAGTGGCAATGATTAACTTGGATTTTAAATACTAATACAGTATGAATATCTATGTTAGGAGAGATCCAAACAAGATAACAATCATGTATTCTATCAAGAGAAAGTTCAGAGAAAGGGAAATAAATTGGGTCGTCATTTATATGATTGTGAACTTTTGCATCTTCCACTACACACACTTGTACATTCACTCCCCTGATACACTATGGAGCCAATCGGAGTGAAATGATACTGGTGAAAACAAGTGTTGAGTGGTGTTCACCATTGAATGATTATCTTGCATATTCAGTGCTTTGTGATGTTCATTGGCCAATACACTCGTATAATACAATCTTGTAATTTCAGAGGGAGGGGATCAGCGATCTCCTTCCTCCCTTCTTCAATGCTAAAAATGTATTAGAGGAATACACGAGGAGGTGTATCATAGGAGCTCAATTGGATTACGAACACACACATGCACACACATGTGTATAGGTATGTATGTATACATGGATTTCCACACAAAGAAAGTTTATTGATGTCAATGTTTACTACCTTTTGCATAAACAAGTGTGTAAGGTTTTCCCTTCTCTTCACTAAATTCACAATCAAATGCACTCCCAAAATTCACCTGAACGGGTAAGCGGTTGAGGGATGAGGGAGATCATTTAAGTTGACAAGCCACTTTGGAACCTGTTTTCCCAATTATATGTTCATGTAATCTTTTTTCAACTCAGCATACAATGCTCCCGCATCCCCATTGGGGAGCCAAACAAGCCCCTTTTACATACCAAAGTTTCCATAGCGTTAATGTGAATTTCAAGTGTCACCAAGGAATGCGATTCCGTTTTCTAGCCAGGTATTTCAAAGACGCCCTCCATGAGCTGAGTGGTATCATGAAAACATGAACTGATTCATTAAGCTGATAGTACCAACATTTCATGAATCCAATTTCCCCTGGTTGTGCAGGAGGCTCACATCGCATGCAAACTACCCTACATAACAAAACAAATTCTCAAATCATGTACTTAGAAAATCATCCCCTCCATTGCTACGAATGATGAACAATGGTCACCCATACCTACATTGTGCTCTTGGTATTAAATTACAGATTTCGGTTTCTACATTCCCATTATATTTTGAAAGAAAGCACCGCACCAGTAGCTTGCAATCATCAAGAAGAGTTAACGTGTGTCTTGCACATTCCATTGATAACGCTTCGTGCCGATGCCTTGGAGATGAACCATCGATATGAACCAGTTGCAGTATTGTTGTGAGTTTCTGATAACAACTGATGTTGCAATTTTGTTCTTTTGCATGCAAAACACCAATACGACCTCTGTTGCTTTTCGAACAACAGAAGCCCAACGCCATCAACCAAAAAAAAAAAAGAATGGCCAGTATGAACCGAGTGCTAATGCAAGATTTTCTTAGTGTTGGCATCCATTCATGAAGAGAGGTGGTTATGAGCTTGAGAACAAACATTCGTTGGTTGTAGCAATTTTCTATACAAGTTACGAACAGGTTGGTCCCCTACAATATCTCTTTGACCTCGACGCATGTTGTACCAGTTGTTCATTTACAAGACTATGAATCCTGCCTAAGAACCTAGCCATGACCCATAAAGCAAGTTGATTCTGAGTCTTCCGATGTACAAAACACTTATAAGACATACCTCACCTTGTTAACCTTGGATACAAGTTACCCCAACACCCTCCACTGGAATGCACTCCACATGGGATGTTTGGACTACATGCACGCTCTTTAAGAAAAAAACTCTTAGTCCTATGTTAATTCGTATGTTAACTTCTACTACATGAGACCGTGCTCCATCTTGCAATGGGAGAATACAATAATCATGTAAAACGGATCGGATAAGTGATACGAGCCCAGCTACTTCATAGATACTCTCAAAGTACAATCTCTCCCGGCCATCCTAGTTTTATTATGTCTTACTTTTTTTTTTCCAATCCCTTTTATGTGTTTTACCTTCCATGTTCTTCCTCCTTTCTCATTTATCCTTTCCTTCTCAAGTTTTGATAGCTCGATCAAGGAGTCTCGTCCTATGTTATGGCATATCCTTTCATGTGAATCACGTCCATCACTTTCTAGAAACATTACAACGTGAGATATTCCCCCAAACATCTAAAGAAGGAACAATGGGCCACTAGCTCCCTGGCCCTGATTTTCATTATATTGGCAAAATTCACCGGCTTGTGTCCCCATTTTTTATCGCCTTATAGTCTCTCTCGCTTACTCTCTCTCTCTCTATCTCTCCCTCTCTCACACACTCTCTATCTCTTTCCCTCCCCCCCCTCTCTCTCTCTCTCTCTATGTATCTCTCTCTAACTTGCTCTTTCTCTCAGCAATTTACTTCGTCTGTTTTTTTGTCTATCTTGGTATCTTCTTTTGGTGTTTTTTCTCATAATCTCACTCATAATTCTCCTTTTATCCCCCCTCTCGAACTCAAAGGCATCGTTCCATTTTTTCCACTGTTCATAGTTTCTTGTTCGCATAAAATGTTTACTTATTGCGAATATATTCATTGAAATGCTTTTCGTATGAAGTTCTTTAGCGATGCCCTCAACGATAAATGTCAAAACTTACCCGCCACCAACACTTGACTGGAAAGCGGCCCTTGTGATGCCACGAATCATCTAGAAGTGTCGAACTGACTATGTACATGAAAATTCTGCTTATTTGCGTTACAACGTTGTGTAAAGTTGTACCTACTTCTTTCAGGAAAGACGAGGGTGATAGAAGGGTGGGTGTTCAGTATAAAAGCAGTTAATGAAGAAAAACCTTAAACCTTTAAAACATTAGAAAAAGCTTTGCATGAGACTCAACAATGCACAAAGTCGACCATGAATTTTTGTAGTTAATTCATCTTGATGTCTTGTATCAATCCTTGCTGAGATATTGGAAAAAAATTCAGTTTCATACACGCATCACTCCTCTCCATGTTGTCATAAGGCTCGGACATGCACTTTGATACCATTTCCAAATGAAAAAACTCTGCTCAATAGTGTTTCCTTTATCGCCGCATCTCTCATGTGAGCTCGGACACTACATCCATGCTCATTTGGACTTAGCAAGTCCTCGGTCTTGACATGGCTTCTTTTGACAAATCGTCCAAGAATTGTCTCTAATGTGCTCAAGGTAAGATGCATCACTCACTTCCCCGGCACTGTGTTTGCATTATTTGGTCCACTTAAACCTTCTCGGTCTACTCCTCGTGGAGTCTGTCCTAGATCGCGGACAATATGTTGTCAACCTAACTGATGACCTCACTCCAATGAGGTTGGTCTTCGCTTCTACAACAAGAGTACAGCCACAATGGCATTTTACATCTGGCAAGTGATACTTTAGCGCTAGTCACACCACACCCTCCACACGTTCCCCTAGGATCGTGGTGGTGAGTTATTGGAGGAGAGGACACTTTCGTTGGTGAGCACGATGTTTTTCACCAGCTCTTTGGCCCCTCCATAGCATAGCAAATACATGTCCAAGCGCTAAAATCGCACCATGGAGGATGCGGTCCATGTCACGAGGTCTTAGTACACTCTACCAAGGTCCTTTACCTTCGACAAGTTTTTCTACATGACGTTGGTCGAAATTGCCTACTGCAAAGTCCTCTCCCAAATCATGTAACACGGTACCAACTGTGGTTTGGCCACTAGGCCAACCTCTAAGGCTCCCTAGCCTACATCTGGTACATTAGGGTCAAGCAAATGTCCAAAGTCTCGTGTCGGTGTTGCATGTGTGCCTTCCTTGGCATTCCCTTGTGGTCAAAAGCCTCACACTTTTGGAACCTCCTTCAAAACCACATCATTCAATTTCATTATGCTCTCCTGTTTTAGGCTCACATTCTGTGATGAGGCCGGTATTCTGTGGCTAGCCATTGACCACATCCCCACTTGTGTTGCCTCTCCCTGGATGGGGGAGTCTAGACCTACAAATGAGCCTGTTCATGCCTCCTCTTTTGCGGTCCCCTCTCTGGTTGAAGAGAATATGACCATTTTGGTTGTCGGTCCATTGGCCTTGTCCGTTCCCTCCTGCACACTTGTGTCCGTGTAGGTGTCAGTTACTCCTTGCACAACTACTCCCATAACAATTCAGGTCCCTTGTGACATGACATCTCCCCTGCCAGTGTTGGTCTCCTCTGGCACGCCTGCTCTCGTGCCAATGTCGGTCCCCTCTAACACACCAGATCCCATGAGAGTGCTAGTCCCCTCTAGCACACCTGCTTCCGTGCCTTAGCCACTTTGCTCCAATGCACGTGATCCTTTGCCTACACTTGATTCCTCCGTATTCCAGCCACAGCGTTTCCATGATTCTCTGCATCCTCTCCCCTTCCTTGAAAGTCCATTGCCCCTACAACTGTAGACTAGCCACTTGTTATGCAACCAAATGAAAGCAATCCCTTTGTGCTACTCTCGTGAGCCCAATCATCGGCTTCGACCATTTGCATCCAAGGCTTAGAGGATAGAGTGGCAAAGTGGCGTGCATGCCACGAAGGCCCTTGGCCTGAGGGTCGAGGCAGACTACACTGAGGTGTACCCAGCGTTGCTTGTCGGTCGCAAGTTGGTCTCTTGGGAGTTCTCGGCCGCTTGCGATGTCGCAGCCAACCTTGTCATGGTATGACCAAGTCCTGAGGTGTGTGTCTTGGCCACTCCAAGCTCTCCCTTGAGGATGCTTGAAGGAAGCACTCTCCATTCAAAACAAAGAGTTGCAGAATTTTGATCACGAGGATAAGTTGAGAGCCATTCGAGAATACGGTGTTTATGAGTTTGTCAACCTCTCGGCAAGGTGGAAGGCTGTATATACCAAGAGGGTCTTTTGCAAGAAGATGAAGCTTGATGGTACACTGGATTGCTACAAGGCTCACCTGACAATCAAGGGGTTCTCATGTGTCGGGGGTGTGAATTTAACTGACACCCTCATACATGTTAGCCACATTACCACCACTCGTGTTCTATTTGTAATTATTACTTACCACAACAGGAAGCTACTCCAGATCAATGTGAACAACGCGTTCTTCCATGATACGCCAGAGGCAATGTACATGGTCCAATCACTTGCCTTTGAGGTCAGTGATAGCAGCTGGTACTTGCGCAAGACCTTGTACATCTTGAAACTCTCACCCGATGCTAGAATCAGCGGGTCACCTTCAAATGGACACGTGCCAGGCATGTGCTTTGATGGGCCAGCTCTCCAGCTCCTACATGATGGTCGTTGTCGCAGTTCATAGAATGGCGTCCAGAGCTTGCTTGAGGGATCTTCCCCTCTATGTCACTTTGGGAGCAATCGTCATCAACATCATGTGTTTTGGAGACTTTAACATTTCGGAGGCTGGTTTCCATTTCTTCCTCACTCTTATCGTTATAGGTCCAAAATGAAGGGGGTATTACCCCAAACTCATGAATTTGTAAAAATTTCCCAGTTTTGAAACTCGTAGTTTGTTCTAAACAAAATCGAGTTTTGGTTTTAACGCGTTGGCGTGAAATCGTCGCGTTCGAGGCACGATCGGCATTTTTGTGCCAACATTTCTCGTGGGCACCATGCTCGTCGCTCTCGCTCTATCCCTTGTGCTTGCTTGCTCTCGTGAGCGAAGAGGGTAAGCGAGGGCAAGGGCACAAGACCACGGGCCTCTGCCCTTGAGTCTTTGTGGCCTCATGGCAGCTAACCAAGCCACAAGCTCGATGAGCGGCTAGTGGCTCACCGGCGGGTGGCCGGTCAGTCACTTGACCGGCCGCCGGCCACCCAGCTGGCCGGCTGGTAGCCAGCAATCGGCTGGCCACCGGCCAATTCTCGCAATAGCGAGGGGAGGCTCACAGCCACCGCCTTGCTATTGCAAGACAGGAGGGCCGAATCGGCCCTCCCGCTACATTTCTCTCCACTTGTTATGAACCGTCTCGATTCATGACCAACAAGTCAGAGTGCCAAATAGTGAGTTGTTGACATTGTGAAAGAGCATTCATTGTTTCACTTACCAGCAAAACATGAATACGTGTATGGCAATTAGACCTAAGTTGCACCTTGTCGGTCAGCACGGCTAGCAACCTCTCCCCTTTAGGGTGAAACGTCCGCACGACAACCATGTTGGGCGTCCTTAACCTCCTATGGTCGCTATCCATGAATGCCGTCATGCAATAATGTTGTTCAATTTCTTCGCATTCAGGTGGTAGGTCTTGCCACGCGTTGATTTGTGTGAGCTGTATGGTCAATCCGGTAGTCCTTGATCACCCATGTGGACAACAGAGATGCAGGCTTCCATGAGTTATGTTAAGGTCTACAACAAGCCTTATGAACAAGGTACTCCCTCACAACACGTGAACAAAGAGTATACTCTTGATGTTGGAGTAGGCGAAGAACCTTGTATTGACCGTCGACAGCAAAGACTCCTGGCGGCGGCTCAATGGTTCCGTCTATCGCGTATGGAGCCAGTAGGCTTACATGAAACACGTCACGTGTCTTCATTCACAAAAGAAGCAGTAACTAGTATGCCACTGGCCCGATGCGTGCCACAATGGGAAACGACCCAGTCCACTTTGGTAGAAGCTTTTGCATCCCTGGTGAATTCAACCAAAGGTTCTTGTAGCTACGCAGCATGTACTCAACGATGTCAAACGAGACCTCATGGCGACTTTTGTTGGCATGTGCCTTTTTTCGTTACCGAGCTACTTGAAGGTATTCTGTTGCCTCCAATAACAAGGATTCCATGTACTTGGCAAAGGCTTAATTGCAAGGAACCTGTCCTCCTCTGCTCTCACTCTTCACCAATGAAGAGGACACCACTGTATACTGACTACTCCTAAACATGATCGGTGTAAACTGTGTAGAATAATTCACTGAGTTGTTCAGCGTAAACTCCGCCGATGCTAGAAATTTGGCCCAATCATTCATGGCAGGGTCCACATACATGCAGAGTATCTTCTCCAAAGTGTGATTCACATGCTTTTTTTCCGTCAGTTTGAGGCTAGAACGCTATTGAAATTTGCGACTGTTGTTAGAGTACTTGTGCATCTTTTGCTAAAACTTAATAGCAAAAGTTCTATCTCAAGTGGAGATGATGCACAATGGCAAGCCGTGGTACTCTATGACACCCTAGAAAAGGAAATGAGCGGTGTCCTCTCTCATCACGTCAGTGGTTGTAGAGATGAAGTGTGTCATCTTTTTCAGAAGATCTACAACCTCTAGTACTGCATTGTGGTCACGAGACGTGTCTGAAAGATCAATAATGAAGTCCATGCTGACGCACTCCCATGGAGTCCCAAGGATGAGGAACTATTGTCTCAGGGAGTCCTGCAGCTTTTTTGTTACGAGCCTTATTCCAAAGACATGGGTCGCATGTCATGTAATACATACAAACATCGACTCTCCATCTTGGCCAGCAATAGTGGTCGGAAAGCCTGTCTGGTCTTTCTTGGCCCCACATGACCTGCGACTGGCAAGTCGTGGAATGTGGAGATAATATTCGCTCGAATGTCTTCCAAGTCCGGTACAAGAACTTGTTCTCTGTGCTAGAAGATTTCCATGGCCTCCGCCAATCCGTACTTGTCTAGATTCCGAGGGTCTTGAAATCAATAATCCACACAGTATCCCTTCTGGATCTTGCTTACAAAACTTTCATAGAGGATAATCTCTCGAGGTGGTTTTCGAAGAGGTGTACGGGATATGGTATTTGCACTGTTCTTGTTAGTGGGTTCATACAACATCCACCAACCTTGGTGGTTGCTTTACATTCCACAGGCCGTTGGCTTAGTGGATCCGACACGTTGATGCGTCCTGGCCGATATCCCCATGTGAACGATAATCGACTTGGCTATTTGTTCCAGAGCGCTTGTCCTCTTCACTCGTTCAATTGCCTTTGGAAAAACACCAATGGATAATGTTTTATCACGACTATCACATCCTGTTCAGCGCCCGCGAGGTATCAATGCCACATCTTGAAAGTGTGGAGTTTTCGATCCCTAGTCGTGCACCATGTCTTTGCGTGGATGAGCTTCCGTCTCTTATACGCAACCGGGTGACCGTTCTCAATGAGGATTGCTCCAAGTCCTACCAACGATGCATCACATTGCACCTCCCACGGTTACGATGGTTTGGAAGAGCTAAGATAGGTGCTATGGATAGATGCTCTTTGACTTTGAGAAAGACATTATTGCATTTTTATGTCCAGTCCAAATGCACGTGTTCCCTTGCATAAACTGTCGGAAGTAGTTTGGAACACCAAGGAAAGATTGAATCTGTCCAGTGGTTTATAGGCGCGGCTCATCCACCACCGCTTGGACCTTTCTTGGGTCGACACGGATGCTGTCCTTTCCAGCTATTTGTCCAAGGTTTTTGAGCTCATCTTGTGTAAAATTGCACCTACTCACTTTTGCATATATCTTTTGATCCCAAAGGATCACGAGGACTTCACACAGATGTTCTATGTGCTCTCTCACGGATTTAAAGAAAGCCAAGATGTCATCCATGTTAACCAAGACAAACGGGTAAGTGTAGATACCATATCCCTTGTGGAATTTGTGCAACTCTCGTAGCTACTCACGACGTTTTATATGCCCTACTGCTTTCTTGTTTTGATATTAAATAACTATTAAGGGCCGGTGAGTTCATTTATTTGGCTACGAGTAGAAATTTATTGGGCTTAAAATAAATCCATTTATTAATTGGTCATGTGAGGCCAGGAAAGTTTTTTGAGTGGTCATTCTATACACGGTGATCGGTGTTCAGGCACTTTGTTTTGTTGTTTCGCTCGTGTCTGGTGATTTCACTCCACTTGTCATGACGCTTACTTGGTGGTTGGTCATCAGATCGTACGCACGGGTGTGGAGCATGACAAGAGACAATGATTTTAAGTAAGAAATAGAGATTAGACATAGACAGTGGCAGAACAATACCGGTCACACAACAATGTCTTCTTCCTCGTACCCCTGCATCTCAGGCTCGTTCATGAAGCTTAGGTAGTCCTTTGCAGCTGCAGACTGGAAATCAGGGTCGGAGACCTTGGTAAATCCGCTAGCCCTCCATGCATTTCGGACTAGCTTACTATTCACGTGCAGGTGAGCCCACCCGCACATCATCCATCCAACAGACGCATCCTTGATGTGACGCATGCCTAAATTCACTGCGTCTCTGTCCGTGAGGCATTCACCCATCCATGAACAGTACATGGTGGAGACCTCAGCTTTGAATTGACATTGGAATCCAACATTTACTGGCTTCATCTTTGAGGTAAATCCTACGGGGATGTATACCCATGGAAACCGCTCCGCAATCCACGCCTTGAATGACTCCGAGGAATGCGGGCGTCATGCATCAAGGACGAGGAGGAGGCATGCATGCTCGGTCAAGATCCGCTGTTCCTTACACTTTTCCATGAAGAATGGCTCCAGGATCATGGAAAAGCATTCCTTGGGTAGTCTCCACATTGGCCCAGTGCTTTGGGATGTGGGTGAAGTGCCACCCGAGGTTCTTGAGGGCGTAATCAGAGTTCTTGCCACGTGGGTGACACGCGTTGGTTTTTCTGGTCCAAATGACCTGTAGTGGCAGCACCTCCTCGTCAAGGGAAGAAGCAACAAGCGCTGTCACTTGGCGCTTGTCCCCCTTCCCGCACACTTTGACCTCCACTGACCCCTTAGGAGCATAGGTGTACCGCGGGGCTGGGATGAGCTGGACTCTAGTGTGATCCGCGTTGACCACGAAGAAGTCGTGGAGTTTCTCAAGACTGATGAGAAATGCCGCACGCTTGAACATGGATTTGACGCGCACTTCCCAACCGTCTGGAAGTTTCTGCGACGCCGTCGTATCGCAACGTCATGACCACTGGGGCTCATCGGCGATGAATTTCCGACGCTAGCTGCGGCAAAAACGTTCGTCAACATTGCGACCGTCGATCTGGAGGACGACGTGCTCTTTTAGGATGCCATGCATCTTCTTGTGGGTGGTGATGCTCGACAGTGGTGTGCTGGCTTCACGCAACTGGATGAGCGCGTGGGTAATCTCGTTTTTCAGATCGGGATGCTCAAAGAACCAGGATCAGCATCCACAGCTCCCTGTACCCTTGATGTCATCTTTGCAAATTCTTTGATAGACGCCGATGCAGAGCTCCAGAGCACTGGAGCGCAGATGGTTTGCATACATTGAGTCCTAGGCTTGCACCAGCCACGAACGGTTGATGGAGCCAGCTTCTCGTAGATTGACGGTTGGTGTGGTAGGCGGTAGTGTTTGCGGAGGTGGTGAATTGCCTTGACAACACTGCCGGTCTGAATGACGGGGGCATGGACGATGGGCACGTGTCCGAGCCCATATAAATCCGTGTACTAACCGCGCTTCCTACTTGACTCCATACTTGACAATGCCGATGCCGATGGTGCAGGAGGTGCTGGCCAGAGCTCAAGGACATTGTTGATGCCGTTAGCAATAATGGCGGCTGCATCTGCGACGCAGTCGTCGGCGAGTTCCTCCATGAGCGCCTGCACCATAGCACATTCAAGCGTGTCTCGATGGTTGTCCAGAACATGGCTATCATCCTGACTCGAGGGGTCTCCCACGTCAGATTCCGCTTCTATCCCGTCAGTTGCATCCTTGCATGGTTCACCTTCATTGTCGTCACCGCTTGGTGCTTCGTCAGCTTTGTCTCCGTCAGACTCCGGATCGGAAAAGATCACCCGTCTTCCCTTGCGACGAGGTAGACACTCATGGGCACTCTCATGAGGATAGCCATGGCCTGTATCCATGGCTGTAGGCACGTTGGAGCTGGAGGGTGCAACACATGGGGGAAGTACCATGTCGTGTTTCCTCGGCCTTCTTGGACCACGTCGTGTCCTCTGTGGTGCAGCGGGCTTTGGCGCTAATAGCGCACGTACAATGCGCTCGCGATGCTCTTGTGGAGTCACCAAAGAAAGCCTCCAGATTCGCCATGGTGTTTGCCAATGCGCTCATGATGCTCTTCTAGATATGAGAACTTGCACTATAGCGTGGAGCCTGTTGCACCTCCTATAGGCTACACGAGAAAGCTGTCATGTTGCGGCTTGACTCCCTAACTGCGACATGGCTCATACCAACGACAAAAACAGAACTCCAATGGTCAACGTGCGACATACGACCGTTATGTACATTCCGTTCTTGGATTTGAAATTTTGTATGTAAGCGGACAGTTGCTTGACGAGAGTCGAGACCGCTCTCTCAGGAAATCAATTTGCCATACAAGATGAATTCACCACAACACGGGGGACCCATTCCTTCCCAAAATGAATACCATTTAACAAACAAAAAAGAGGGAGAATTATGAATACATCACGTAAACTATTTCAAAGGGAAAAATGAAAAAGCAGTAGGGTATGGCATAGCTGTTGGAACCATCGCACAGCTAGCTGCAATGGTCATTTGGCTCTGAGAACCACTGTATCGGGTCAGCTCTCTAGCTCCTGCACGATAGTTGTCATTGTAGTTCGCAGAATGTCATGTAGAGCTTGCTCAAGGGGTTTTCCCCTCTACTTCACTATGGGGGCAATAACTGTCAGGACCAGTGCAAGGAGATTTGAAGATTTCAAGTCTCTAGAGGCCTGTTTCCATTTTGGATGAATTTCTGCCGGGATCCGTGCTCAGCCCTCCCTCTTGACGCAGACTCCCTCCTCTTAGGATTTGTAGCTGGATGCTGCCGTGTCGCCTCCTCGATGATCGGAGAGGCTTATTCTGGAATCGCCATCCCATCGGATGTCCATGTCATCAGGGGAGGACATACATCATGACAACCGACAAAATGAAACATGGAGCAAGAAGAAACAAAACAGGCAGGTCTTGGCATCGATTCGCCCGGCACCGGACGAATGCATCGACCCAACATGAATTGACGAACCCGGAATGCACCACACAAAACACAGGCCGATCAGAAGCGAGAAGCGAATGAGAGTGGCGAGAGCCAGTGACTGGCTTTTACCTCTCTCTCTCTCTCTCTCTCTCTCTCTCTCTTT
>SZWC01001689.1:133355-144285 GCA_023375785.1 Penium margaritaceum | reverse complement strand
GACGCAAGCACCGGTCGATGGATTGGCATGACGCGGTGCATGCTGGCTGCATCAACGGAGCCAACTACCGTGCAAGAGGCGCTTGCACGGCCTGAAGGGGATCAATGGGACGCAGCCATCAGATCGGAGCTGGCGTCCATCACGGAAAATGATACGTGGGAGCTGGTTGACAGGCCGAAAGATGCCAAGGTCATCGGCTCAAAGTGGGTCTTTAAGACCAAGTTCACAAAGGAGGGTGTGGTTGACAAATACAAGGCGCGGCTGGTGGCGAATGGTTATGCACAGCGTAAGGGGGAGCACTACGATGAGACGTTTGCTCCTGTCGCCAAGTTCACAAGCATCCGGGCGATCCTTGCGGTGGCGGCCGCGAAGGACATGGAGCTCCACCAAATGGACGTACAGACGGCCTTCCTCAATGGCATCATAGACAAAGAGATCTACATGGAGGTGCCAGAGGGGGTGGAGGCGCCGGAGGGCAAGGTGTGTAAGCTATGGAAGTCCTTGTACGGGCTAAAACAATCGCCCAGATGCTGGTACCAACAGATGGACAGCTTCATGGCACAACTCGGCTTCAAGCACTGTGAAGCGGATCACAGCGTGTACGTGCGGCGCGACAAACAGCTCCATCAGATCGTTGCACTCTACGTGGACGACCTGATTGTGTGCTCGATGGATTTGCAGAGGCTACAGCAGCTGAAAGAGCAACTGAGCAGCAGATTCCAGATGTCGGACATGGGGGAGCTGGAGTACTACCTCGGGGTGAGCATTACGCGGAACCGGAGGGCACGCACGCTTGAGGTGGGACAGGCCAAATACGTGGCCGAGGTGCTGAAGCGGTACAGCATGGAGGACTGCAAACCAGTTGGCAGTCCAGTCTCCACGACCTGTGAAATGAGTGCGGCAATGGCACCGCAAACAAAAGAAGAGCGGGAGGATATGGCAGGGGTGTCCTACCAATCGGCGGTGGGCAGCCTCATGTACGCCATGGTGGCGACTCGACCAGACTTGGCCTACGCGGTGGGCCAAGTGAGCAGGTACGTGGCCGATCCAGGGCCACTACACTGGCAGGCGGTGAAGCGCATCCTCCGCTACCTGCAGGCGACACGGCGTGCGCGCTTGAGGTTCGACGGCAAGGGGCGGGCGGACCCCTTGCGTCTGGTCTGCTACACGGACGCAGACTACGCTGGCGATGTGGACAAACGGAAGTCCACATCCGGCTACGTGTTCTTCCTCGTAGGTGCAGTGGTCTTGTGGTGCAACAGAAAGCAAGACTGCGTTGCCACCTCCACAGTGGAAGCAGAGTACATCGTGCTGGCCGAGGCAGTCAAGGAGGCGGTGTGGCTCCGCAGGGTGCTGGGGGAGCTGGGCGTACCGCAGCAGGAGCCAACAGTGGTGCAAGAGGACAACACCGGCACAATCTCACTGACCAACAACCCGACGCAGCACAGAAGGACGAAGCACATTGACGTGCGTTACCATTACGCACGGGACATGGTTGAAAAGGGGCAGGTGGTGCTGCAGCATTGCAGCACGCACAACATGCTTGCGGATTGCTTGACCAAAGCGCAACGCGTCAACCGGCACGCATTGAGCGTGGCCGGGCTTGGGATGACCAGCTATGATGGGCTGGAGGGCGCAGCGGAAGACGAGTGAGAGCAAGCAGGAGCAGCGGGCATGGCAGGTGCAAGGGGGAGAATGTTGAAGATTTGCCCCTCTGCATGCCCAAGTGCGGCGCCGGGAGGCGCCGACGAGCCGCCAAAGAGAGGAAAATCCTCGTCGACGGATCTGGCGACTCAAGGATTGCTCGGATCCTAAAATAGAGGATTGCTCCTAAAATTTGACGAGTTGTTGAATCCGGTGGAAGTTGTTTCACTGGAATCGGACTAGTAACGAGGGAGATATGGGCTTCCAAAGTTGGGGTGTGCGCGGCGGTTCTGGGAGCCGGCCGCGGTTCGACTTCCGATGAATAATTGACCGGAGCGAGTAACAAAATGCCATCTGGGGATTTTGCTCCGGAAGGACTGCCGAGGCGTCCGGTGGATGATCCGCCGGATTTCAGGAGTGCAGTTTGTTACTGATGGACTTCCGCCAAAATCCTGGCTCGGAGTCCGAAACTCAGAAGTACAGTTTGTTACTCGGGGACTTAGTCAAAATTCCGACTGGAAGTCCGCGAACAGGTTTCGACCCACATCAATCCCCATCACCAAACTCGATGATTAACTCATCGAAACAGACCCCAAAGGCGCGAGGGGTGCCGCCACTACGCATAGGGACATCTGCGCCTCCGGAATGGCGTTTTTATGGGTCCTTGATGTGTGAAGGCGCCTCGGCGGACGACGTGGTGCGCGCCGCCGAGTGAGCGGCTGGTTTGGGGTGCTGCGCTTTGACTAACGTAGTGGGAGCTATGGTTATCCGAATTGTTCACGGTTTGGTGCGTTGGAGAGCACATGACTAGCCCTACAAATGTTTAGATTATGTTCATGTTCAAAAACTAATTCAAAATCGTGTTATTCCCTTCGCAAAAGTGACTGTCTCGCAAATGCCTTCGACTCCCAGAAACATAGTGTGAGGCGACCAGAAAGCTCACGCTTAGACTCAGAACCACACGCAAAACAAAGCCGTGAACACTCAGTAGACCCGTTGGGCCACGTTGGAACTGCCTCCACCCGGGGGCCGTTTTCTGACAATATCTCCCCGTGTTTCAGATCTAAACTGATGGGGCAAGGTAAATAAGGAAATGGGCCTCCGGAGACTTTGAATGTTCAAAGTCTCCTTCCACGCGTTGTTGACGAAGATTGCCCCAAGAGTGACAGGGAGGGGGAAAATCCCTCTAGCAAGCTCCGGACACCATTTTGTGAACTCCATCGACGACTTCTATACAGGAGCTAGAGACACAACGTGTCACAGTAGTTTTTGTGGCCAAACAACCCTTCCAACTATCCATACGGTTTCGGTGGCTACATAACATATAAAATGTCATGACCAGTTGCAACTACAGTAAAGATATCACAGGGAGATACGGGCTTGAAACATAACAATTTTATGCGCCATAAAGTGTGTTGAGAAGCTTTTGAGGAGCTCAGTTTCTTTTTTCTTGATCCTCTAAGCTTCTCATTCTCCCTCGAAGACTAAATGGATTCTTTTTGGATGGAGTAAGGGAGTAGCCATCCCCAAACCACCAGTTCCCCTCCTCTCCTCAAGGCTCTCTCCTCCCTCCTCCAACAAAAAACTGGGGCAGTGCCCTTCCCTAAGACCAAGTACTCTCACAACTTGAGATGACAAGAAAAGGAGGAAGGCGATACTTGGGGAATTTTTGGAGGCATCCCCATCACCGTGGGGCACAAGAGAGGCATCTCCAAGGATGAAAAAGACACACCAAGAGGGCTGAAGAGGAGGCCAAGGAAGACTAGAGGAGAAGAAAGAAGACAAGAGCACTGAAGGAATAGTGTGTGACGGTAGAGATTGCAAGTTAGAATTGACCCCTAACCCCTCCTCCTCACCTTATTAGCGGTGTTCAAGTTTGTGTAGCCTCTTTGTTCTTTACTTTGTTTTTTTTTCCTATGCTTTCTATCTTGCCCATTGCCGAGAGTCACGGCTTGAGGTATTATCTTGTTTCCACAAAATTGTGCCGACCGTGGCGGCGTATAAAAACAGTGTTTTTGTACCATGTGTTTGTGCTGGCCATGGTGGCCTAGGAAGGCAATCATAAACTTTATACGTGCCTCACCAATTGTAACGCGGAAGTTGGGACTTAGCGTCGAAAGGTCTTGGCGAGCCCGGAAAAGTCCGCGTTGTAAAACTGAATGACCATCCTCCTCGTCGGAATGGTCTTTCCTTGCCCGAGTCGTCATGGCTCGCCTCACCCTTTTGAGGCTACGTTGTTGTTTCTTTATAAAGTTATGATTTGTTAATTATTCGTAACTATTTATGTATTTCCTTAGAAAGAATGGTTGAAGCTTCCTGATCGTAATTTTTGTCGAGATGCTTGATGGGATTCGATTTCCAGAGCTTGCTTCACGCGACCTCATGGCGACGGTCGCGGAACAGTGTCCATGGACTGTGGCAATCAGGTAATGATTACGATAGTCCATCTTGACCATAAAATATAGGTTCTGTTTGAAGTTTTCATTGTGTTACATTCCTCCCCCTTTTAGCTATGAATCATCCTTGATTCGGTTTTATCTTTTGTGAAGAAGTGGTTTTGCACCCAACCCTCCATATTTGACAATAAAAGTGCCAGTCCATGGAGATAATTTGGCACATTTCAAAGTTCAGAGATACTTCAACTTTCAAAGACAAAAGACAGTGGCCACGCTTCCTCCCCCTTTACATGAAGCGACCCCGCGACAGGTGCCCAGGCGTCCCCGTGACAGGCTGTCGGGAGTAAGCCAAAGATCAGCCCAAGGGCCAGTGCCGTTATCCTCTCAAGGGGACTCATGCTGGGNAAGTGCCAGTCCATGGAGATAATTTGGCACATTTCAAAGTTCAGAGATACTTCAACTTTCAAAGACAAAAGACAGTGGCCACGCTTCCTCCCCCTTTACATGAAGCGACCCCGCGACAGGTGCCCAGGCGTCCCCGTGACAGGCTGTCGGGAGTAAGCCAAAGATCAGCCCAAGGGCCAGTGCCGTTATCCTCTCAAGGGGACTCATGCTGGGATGGTACCCCCAAGGGCACGCTTGTTCCAACGGGCAGCCAGTTCCTCCTTGTACTCCGCCATTGTCGTAGTTGGCACTCGTGACTCTGGCTCCCAAGTGTTGTGGTCAGGTCCACAACCGGCCCACTTGGTGAGGTACTCTTTAACTACTCGTGCGAGTACATTACGCTCATGGTGTTGGAGGATGCGATGCACCTCACAATGGCCTTCCACGGCGAGGATAGCAAGAGGGGGTGGCTGAACAGACCCATCTGCTGTGTAGGGTGCAAGGAGACTCACGTGAAATGTATCATGGATGCACATGGCTGGTGGGAGGGCCAACCGATAGGCCACACTCCCCAACTTCTGTGTATTTGTGAAGGGTCCCAGGCATTTTGGCAGCATCTTTCGTGCACCCGACATTTTTAGCCGCATATTTTGCGTGCTTAAAAGCACACGATCTCCGTTGGAGAACGTCAACTCACAACTTTTCTGGTCAGCATAGGCCTTCTGGTGCTGTCGAGCCGCATACAAATGAGCCTTGGCATCCCGCTAGAGGGCGTCCATGCTTTCGACAAAGGCCTGGGCAGAGGGAACCTGATCACCGCCGCCCCTGCACTTCACCATTGAAGCGGGTACCATTGGATGCCGACCGTGGTTGAGGAAGAATGGGGTAAATCCAGTCGATTCGTTGACCGCATTGTTCACGACAAACTCGGCTGGGGCCAAAACATTGCCCCAGTCTTCTATTGTTGGGTCTATGTACATGCGGCGCATCTGGTCAAGTGTGCGGTTCATGCACTCTGTTTGCCCATCCGTTTGGGAATGAAATGCCAAGGACATACTTTGTCGCGATCCAAACCGTTCTTGCAATGCAAGCCAAAACCGGCTGGCGAAGCGTGGATCAAGGTCGGAGACGATGCGGAGGGGTAAGCCGTGGTACTTGATGACACCATCATAGAAAAGCCTCGCAGTCTCTTCCGCTGTGACGCGAGTTGTTGTGGGTATGAAGTGGGCCATTTTTTTTGCCCTGCCCACCACGACCAAGATGGCATCGTGGCCTTTCTTGGTCTTCGGGAGTCCCATGATGAAATCCTTGGCCACCGACACCCATGGGTTGTCAAGAAGTTGTACAGGCTAGAGAGGCCCTACAGGTGCCTTGGTCGAAGTCTTGTTACGAAGGCATAGATCACACACCATATAGTGCTTCCTAATGTCAGTGCTCCACCCTGGCCACCAGTAGTGCTGAGCCAAAGAATGTCCAGTCTTTTTTGATCCGACGTGACCTGAGGAAGGAGGATTGTGAAACTCGAACATGATCTGTTGTCGTAAGTTGTTGACATTGGGGACCACCACCTGGTTGCCATGCTAGTACAACCCGACAGCCTCCACAAGGCCATGGCGTTCAATGTTCTTTGGCTTAGCAAACCATGGGTCCGTAGTGTAGCCCATCCAAATGCGATTCTTGAAAAGGTTCACACTAACCAATGGTCGTGGGGTGGGCGGAGTGGGTTTGTATGTAACGTTGTCTCCGCCGCAATGGCGGCAAAGTGGTGGTTTGTGATCTCATTAATGCTCAGCATGAGGCTCATGTGTGTTGGGTTTCGGCTCAATGGGTCTGCCACGTTAGCCTGCCCTGGTTTGTACTCCCAGGTGAATGTGAAACGACTCAAGTATTCACTCCACCATGCCTGTCAACGTGAAAGGTTTGGTTGTGTCTGGAAGTACGTGATTTGTCCCTCGGTACCTTCAAGATAGCAATGCCATACTTTGAAAGCATGCACGACTGACAGTAGTTCCTGATCCCCAGTGGTATAACCTGGTCTCTGCATCTAAGAGCTTGCGGCTCTCGTAGGCAACAGGGTGGCCATCTTGCATGAGCATGGCTCCTAACCCTGTAACCGATGCATCACAGCGTACCTCCCACGGCTTTTGTGGATCTGGGAGTGCAAGTACCGGTGCCGAAATAAGCATTGTCTTCACAGCGTCAAAAGCCTCAGTGCATTTTGTTGACCAAACCCAAGTGCTCGCCGTCCGGGTCAGGGCAATGAGAGGGCTCACCAACGTGGAGTAGCCTCTCAAAAACCGCTGGAAGTAATTTGCGAGTCCAAGGAAGGAGCGGAGCTGACCGACATTCTTGGGTTGAGGCCATTCTTTCACGACCTGCACCTTACGAGGGTCCATGCGGATCCCCTCGCCACTAATGACGTGGGCAAATTACTCCAACTCTGTTTGCACAAACTTGCACTTATTTCTCTTGGTAAAAAAGCGGTTCTTGCAAAGAATCTCAAGCACCGTTCTGAGGTGTTGCTCGTGTTCTTCGTGGTTCTTAGAGAAGATGAGGATGTCGTCAAGATACACCAGTACTGACTTGCCGAGGTGTTCTCAGAAGATGATGTTCATCACTGCTTGGAATGTTGCAAGCGCGTTCATCAGTCCAAAGAAGAGGACTCAAAACTAATATTGTCTGAGTTCTAGTCTGAATGCCGTTTTGGGTACATCCTCCTATGTGATCTGAATTTGATGGTAGCCCTACGATAGATCCACAGATGTGAAGAATTTCGCTCCTTGAAGCTAGTCAATTAGGTCCTTGATGCACAGGAGCGGGTATCGGTTTTTCACAGTGAGTTTGTTCAATGCCCAGTAGTCTATGCACATCCTCAAACCTCCATCTTTTTTGTTCACGAAGAGGATGGGAGCCCCGAATGGGGACGAGCTTGGTTCAATCCAGCATTTTCTGAGGTATTCTTTGATTTGTGTTTCGGCTTCTTGTCTTTCTGCCGGACTTAAACGATACACCAATCGAAAGGGGGGCACAACCCCCTGTTCTAGCGGGATGGTGTGACGGACCGTACCCCTGGGTGGCAACCCATCCAGTGGAGGTTCAAACACATCCGAGAATTCAGAGAGGATTGTGGCAACTCTTGAGGGTATGTCACTCTCCACCTCATCATCAAGTTTCTATAAGGTTGCAAGGAAACACCGACAGCCCTGTCTCAGCCGACGTTTCACTTGGAGTGCTGTGAGGTTGGCTTGGGGTAGGGCTTCAAGACACTGAATCTGGGGAATTGAAGATGAAGTGATAGTTTGTCGTCCACTACAGATTCGTAACGTCTTTGAGGTGAAGCACATAAGCGCTTTGTGGCTCACCAGCCATGGATCCCCTAGCACAACATCGAAGGAGTCCATGAGATCCAACACAGTTAGACGAACAGTAGTTGTGAAGCCGGGCAACGTGAGTCATGTTGTACACTCATCGATCACCGGCACCTCCCTATCATCATCGACAATCATCGTGCCTGTACGAGGAGTGTACTTCAACTAACATGTGCGCACAAATACTCCACTTACGAAGGAGTCATCTGCTTCGATATCAGCAAGGATACGTACCGGAACGCCTGCTAGCTTGGCATCAAACTACATGGTCATGCTTGCCTCAAACTTTCCTGGGAAAAGACTTGATGGGGGCTTTCCCTCCAAGTGGTTAATGCAATAAGCATGAGTGCTTCTTCATAGCTCCATCATACCATCCATTTGTTCCCACATGCGGTGTCATTTTATGAATGAGGCGAAAAACTTCCATCCTTTGAAGGCAGTCATGTTCATTATTGGACCGACAGGTACAGCCAACGTGATTGATGTTAGAGAATTTCTCTTGTGAGCCTCATGTGCAGCTTCCAAAGCAGAGAGCCAAGTTTCCTTTGTAGAATCAACCAAACATGTACGGTTTTCCAGGTTTTTCTTGGTTGCATACACAAGTGGACATGAGCAATCATGGAAAAGGGACTCAGGATTCATGAATGGTGCATAGATTGTTGAGAAACATTGTGCTGAAATAAACTCAAAGTTTTTAAGATCATTATCACAAAACATGAATATTCTACCCTTGTCCTCTCCATGACTCACTTCAACCCCTGATAGCAGTCCACTCGTGGCAACTGGGGATACTGAAATCCTCCTCATGGCCATGCTGGGGACGGCGAGCGCGTCCGGCTGCTCCTCCCTCAAAATCCTGATCCTCCTCACAAGGGCGTCCGTGTCCACGCTGGGCACCGTGTGCACCAGGACGTTGCATAGCTGCGAAGGCTTGGCCCTGGCGTTGGCCTCCCAGAGGGTGCCCCTGGCCTGCTGGGGCATTGCCATGGCCCTGGCGCTGTACACCTTGCTGCTGGCCACCACCATGGAAGTGGTTGTGACCTCCGCCATTTGGACGATGCTGGCCACCGCCATGGAGCCAACCAGGCGTGTGGTGCTGCTGGCCGTGCTACTCTCCCTGCTGCTTCTGTGACTGCTATTCGCGATGATTACAGTCACGTGCTATATGTCCAACCTTGTTGCAGATCCTACAGATGACTCTGCTACGGGTTGTGTTCTCTCCATCATGATGGCAAAACGTCTTTAGCGGCTCCAATGTGGCATCTGCAGAGCACTTTGCGGCACTGCCTATTGGAGTTGGTGTCTCACATGAAGTGCGGCTCTCGCGCGCATCGCAATCCCAATGGCCAGAGTTCATCTTGTAGACCTTGCAAACGCGTGTCATAAGGGCGCGCAGACTCTCCCACTCCTTTCCGTCATCCTGGAGGCAGAAAACCCGAAGCTACGGGCTGGCCAAACGAGTCAGAAAGAGGTCGATCTTGGCTTGTTCGGTCAGGTGACGCACGTCCACCTTCTTTGCTGTCTTAAGAAAAAATTGCCGCATATTTCTCCAAAGACATGCCTCCTTGCATGTAAGCTTCCGATTCTCTTTCTTCGCCTTCTGAGAGTCAGCAGGTTTGGAGAAGAGCTCGCGCATGAGTGCGCAGTACTCCTCCCAACTCGGATCAGTTTGAAGTTATTTCTCCTCGCAAAGCTCTGTCAGCTTCTCAAAGGGTTGAGGCTTGAGGGTGAGCATCCCTTGAGCACCCCAATCCTCCTTGTCAGCCTGGGCAAGGCGTAGGTGGCGCTCGAGAATTTTGAGGAACGTGTGAACGTCTCCTGTCCCATCGTAGCGATCCGCCGGCTTTAGTACCACGCAGCCGCTGGTCGCACCCATCCTTTTGGCTCGAGGTGGTGCAGCTACGACCCTCATCCGTGGTACGTCAGCTTGTGCCCGTGGGGCAGGTCCACCGACCGGGGCGTGAAGCATGTTTTGAGCAGCCTTGCGTATATTCTCGATGCTTACACACTCACGACGCTCAAAGATCTACTCCACCTCATCTTCAGCTGCATGGCGAGCCGCTCACACGGCCGAGTTCAGCACCACCCGTTGGTTTGCCACTTCCTTTGCACGAAGGGTCTCAAATGCCTACTTTGCCACCTCTACCCTGTGCTCAGCAGCTCCCAACTCATGGACCATCTTGGCGTTTTCTTCATACAGCCTCTCATTGAATTGTTGCGCGATGAACAACCGTTCACAAAGGCTGGCACATACCATGTCACCATCATACACCAGAGCACCCATGATGTTCATGGCAAGATCCATGTCTTCTGCTGAGAGGCGGGCGCGAAGCTTGTCGAGTTGGTCTTCGACGTTGAGGCTGCGCGCAGCACTGCCAAGTGCAGGTTCTGCCACCACGGCGCATGGAGGGTTTGCCCGGTGGCCTCCCTCACCCTCAACACGAGAAACAGCACGACCGCCTCCATCAGCACGTTGAGACAGTCGCTCCACATCTTCCTCCTCAGCCGCTTCCATCGATGTGGACTTTCCGGCATCACTGCCTTTGCTGGCGGCATCGTGGACCTTAGCTTCTTTGTCCATGACTTGCTCGACCTCTATGACCACCTGATCCGCTGGCTCGTCTGGGGACTTGTTCCCATGCTCGCCACCATGGATGACCTCATTAAAGTTGGCTACAGTGGCTGCACCCTCTTCAGCAGCCTTCGAGCCTTTGTTGGCCGGAGTCAGTTGAGCATCGTGGCCAAAGTTGAGCTCAATGATCAACTTGCAAGGTTGCCCATCGCCTTGCGGTTCGCCTGCGTGGGCACCTTTGTTTTGTTGCTCGTTGTTAGGAGCCTTTGGCATCTTGTCTCTTGGTGACGCTGGTCGAGACCTTTCCCCTTTCGCCACTGGCTCTCGGCGTGGCTTTGCGAGGTGGCTCACCGGTGCCAACGTCCCACGACGCTCCTTGGACCCCATTAGTGTTTTGCTCATTTGAGCGGCGTGGGCTGACGTTTGGAGGACGCCCCATAACCACAGAAAGTCCGGTCCCGAGGCACGCCATTGCTTTTGCAAGTCCTCACTACGGGTCACCCTTTTCCCAACCTCCTCCTTTGTGATTCTTATTCTCTCTCTCTCTCTCTCTCTCTCTCTCTCCC
>SZWC01001689.1:120698-133202 GCA_023375785.1 Penium margaritaceum | reverse complement strand
CTCTCCCTCTCTCTCTCTCTCTCTCTCTCTCTCTCTCTCTCTCTCTCTCTCTCTCTCTCTCTCTCTCTCTCTCTCTTTTAAATGGGTGGAGGACACACTGGGAGTCAATGTGTGCCTCACTTGAAACCCTTTTTGGGAGGTGGGTGACATTCTCAAAGCTTGCCCTCCTTGACCGCGTAAGAGGTGGACCGAGGTAGCTTGGGAGGTTCCTTCCTTCACCCTCTTGAGCGGTGGGCCGAGGCTCCCAAAGCGTGCCCTCATTCACCTCTTTAGAGGCGGACCGAGGTGGCTTTGAGGAGTCCCTCCTTCACCCTCTTGAGTGGTAGGCCGAGGTTCCCAAAGCGCACCCTCCTTCACCTCGTGAGAGGTGGACCGAGGTGGCTTTTGAGAATTCCCCCTTCACCCCCTCTTTTTTTCCTTTCGAAAGAGGTTGGTTGCTGCTGAGAGAAGATTTTTTTTAAGGATGCAGCACTAAAGTTCTGAAAGTAGGGTGTGGTCAAAAGTCTTTGAATCCAAAGGAGAGTGAGAATCTCTCGGGAAATGGAATAGCCACAAACAAATGGTACAAAGATGGCCTCTAAGTCATAAAATCAAGTAGAAAATATTGTTCTGAGCTCAACAAAAAAACGGCTTGAAATTCGGACGTCCGGAGGCCAAGATATGGCTCCTCTCTTCTCCTTTCCACCCAGGAACCGGGGGTTGACTCGAAAGTCTCTCTGGCCGTGGAGAAAAAAAAAGAAATTCGGCCTTGGAGGCTTGGTCACGCCCAATTCGCCCTGGAATGCCTCCCTTGCCGTTGAAGTAGCTCTTGGCCACGCAAGCAGCTCGTCCAGCAACCCCCTACTTCGGCCTGCCTCCTCCCTTCGGCCTCTCCTCACGGCAAAACGGATAGTGGGGAGACTTTGCTGTTGGACGAGGTGAGGATGAGAGTGGAGAGAGAGAGAGAGAGAGAGAGAGAGAGAGAGGTTTTGGGAGGGTGGAGTAGTTGGGGCGAAGTAGGAACTCCAAGGTTGGGGAGGGTGAGAGTGAGCGAGTGGTGGATGTGGAGTAGTGGGCGGGTAGCGTTCAGCCAGCGCAACTGCAAAGTGTGACCGTCACTTGTCGATGGGCACACTTCTCCCCGTGCAACGTGACAAACTGCACGGAGGGATGAGGACGAGCGGTGAGGTCACCGGTCGTTCTGGCTCTGGTACCAAATGAAACGTGGAAGTTGGGACTTAGTGTCGAAGGGACTTGGCGAACTCAGAAAAGTACGCGTTGTAAAACTGAATGACCATCCTCCTTGTCGGATTGGTCTTTCCTTGCCCGAGTCGTCATGGCTCACCTCGCCCCTTTGAAGCTACGTTGTTGTTTCTTTATAAAGTTATGATTTGTTAGTTTTTCATAATTATTCATGTACTTCTTCAGAAAGAACGATGGAAGCTTCCTGACCGTAATTTCTGTCGAGATGCTCGATGGGATTCGATTTCCAGTGCTTGCTTCACGTGTTTGCGTCAAAATTTATACGAACTCATGGTGTTGGTCGCGAAACAGTTTCCATGGACTGTCGCAGTCGGGTAATGATTACGACAGTCCATCTTGACTGTAAAATTTAGGTTTTGTTTGAAATTTTTGGTGTGTTACTCCAATTGTGAGAGGATACTTTGAGAGACAACATCTTCGGCATCATCGCAGTGAATTCTCTTCGCAATGCAAGTGCACAAGAGGTGGTACTCGTCGAGAGAACACCCAACTCTCGAGCAAAACCAATATTTGTTTGGCACCACGAAAACCGTTCGATCATGCAAATTCCAAAGGACCGACGATTTGGATGTGGCTGACGCATTCGGAGGTACCTTTCACCGCTGCTAGGGTCAACGCCGATCAAAAGAAGATTGACCTTGCGGCAACGCTTCCGCGTGGCATGACATTAAGTTGGTGGTCTAACTTAAAGGCCATCAAACGGCAAGAGATGACCGGTGGGGCCTCATCAACGGCCAACGGAGCTCGTCTCATATCGTCGACCGTAGGTGTTCTACCTTTGGAGCAGATTAATCCGCAATTGTAAGACACGCTGACGCCACCAACCGACTCGAGCAAGTTCTCGCACGCAATGCTCGCACAATTTGGATGACTGAACGAGAGGACCGATGCTTGGTACAAACTCCAGCGTCTCCGTCAGCACTCTAGCGTGGCAGAATACACGCGAAGATTCCGTGAGATCATCACTGTTGTATACATCACCCCCACCAGCTCAGTTTTAACTGCAACAGCGACCTCTGGCGAGACACCCGGCAAGATCGCCATGTTTGGCATCCAAAACACGTTACTGTCAATGATCTCGGATCCACAAATCCTACGGCTGGTGACCTACAAACCACATTTTTTGTGGAAGAGGAAAAAGGAAGTCGGGGGACTCCTCGACTCCGATGGGAGTGGACGCTGTCGACCAGAGAGACACGTGCACCTGCTACAACTACGGAGAAGTTGGGCATATCGCTCGGAACTACCAAACCGAGTAGCAGGCCAAAAAGGGGGGGAATTTGCAGAAAAATGAGTCAAGAAACGGCAAAGGGAAGGAGTGAAAGACGCGACTCTTGTCTGTGAGGAGCAATATCCACCAAGCGACCGCCCATCTGAACGACCTACGATGCCGCAGAGGGTTTCCAAGATCGCAAAGTTTGATGAGGGATATGAGGACGAAAAAGTGGCGTTACATTAAAGAGTGCAACCCGGAGGTTGCCGGAGTCAAAATAGAATATGAGCACCATTAGATGGAGGAACGTCTCACAGTATTGAAAGCAACGACATGGTTCGTAAACTGGGTTTGTAGATTGATCCAGGGGTGTTTGAAGTAAAACCCATTGACGGGAGACTACAAATACGAAGACACTGAGAACCACTACGACTCCAAGTGGGAGATCTATAGGATGTAACGACCTGGAGGTCATGTCCAATGAATGACTACAAAATTATTCTCGGACGAGATTCCTTGTACCAGCACAGTCCGGAGGTTGACTAGAACAGCGGTGACGTCTACGTGGAAATTGACGGTGCCAAGCGACAACTTCTGTGCATGGGACAGAAGACGACATCAGAAGGAACAGAGGTGGAAGGATTAGAGGAAGCCACAACGACCAAGAAGTGACAAGCTATGTAGCCGATACTGCTCGTACTGCATATCACAAGGAGCTCGTGCGTAGCTCGTACATTTTGAGCCAATGGAAGAAGCGGGAGTGGTTGTAGCTGACTCATCGGCCGGCCTCAACAGCCTAATCAACCTCACCAGCATCAACAAAGTTCACAATGCTACCCGAAGAGTTCGCACCTCTCATCCAAGTCTTTGCGGACGTCTCCGGTGACGAACTCCCAAAGACCATACAACCTCAACACGACATCAACCATTGCATCGAGCTGAAACCAAACAGCCGACCCGCAGTTCAAGGGGCCTATCCGATGAGCAATCACAAGCTGACTGAGTTGAAAACGACACTCGACAAGATGCTCGGTCAAGGGTTCATCCGCCCATCCACGTCGCCGTATGTTACACTAGTATTATTAGTGACAAAGAAAACTGGCGACATGTGGATGTGCGCGGACTACCGGGCATTGAACAATGCTACCATCAAGAGCGGCTACACTCCACGACCCATTTAACTTTACTACCAACTCTGCAGGGCTTGGATTTTTGCCAAAATCGACCTAGGCAGGGGTTATCACTAGATCCGCGTGGGAGGCGCTGACATCAAGAAGATGGCATTCTAAACACATTACATGTACTTCGAGTTCACGGTCATACCATTTGGACTTATGAATGCCCTGGTGACGCTCATGGTGGCAATAAACAACATTTTATGCCCGTACCTCAATGATTTTGTAGTGGTACACCTAGACGACATCCTGTTATACTGCCGCACCTCGGAGGAGCACGATGGACATCTCTGAGAAGTTCTCAAGGTTTTACAAAGAGGGATTTCTTTTGGAAAGCTCTCGAAGTGCGACTTTGGCCGCCATTCGGCCGACTTCTTAGGTCACGTCATCAACAGTGGACATAACACTATGGACCGGGAAAATTGGCAACGTTGCTGATTGGCCGATGCCGACCAACGTCGGAGACTTTCGAGTCATTCTTGCTTTCTATAGTTACTGTTGGCGTTTTGTACGGGATTACCCACGAGTGTGAGCGACTCTCTCCGATCTCATTCAGAAAGAAAACAGGTGGAGATGGGGAGACAACAAACAATAGGCGTTCACCGATTTGCGAAACATTCTGACATCGGCGCCAGCCATACGATTAGTCGATCCAACGGTCGATAACGTCGTGGTTACGGACGCCGTAAACCATTAACGCTGCACTCCTTCAAGATCATGGCAATAGAGAGCAACCTGATGCATACATATCACAAAACTACGAGGAACGGAATTCAACTACGCCGTTCACGTGAAGAAGATGCTAGTTGTCGTACATGCATTGAAGTCATGGCGATGCTACCTTGAATGCCGCCAATGCATCACATGCACTGGCCACCATGCACTGAAATATTTGAAGACGCAGCCAAAACCTTACTCGACGGCAAACCCAATGGATGGAGTTACTCGAATATGGGTTTGACTACAATATCAAGTACCGACCAAGCAAAGCCAACCCAATATACGCGCTCAGTTGCCAACCATACTTTATAGCTGAGGCATCCATGCTGTGGCTACAGGGAGATCTGTACTTCAAGCAGTTGTTTACACGAGGATACAACCAGCATGGCGGATATGACAAGGCAAAGATCTGGTACAAAGCACCCTATAAGCGATGATGGTTCACTCGCCAGGTGGTCGTTTCCCCGAACGATGAACTCTGCCACATGTTTCTCGAAGAATGCCACGACACCGATCCAGGTGAAAATATCAAAGAAGACAAGAAGCTGGCAAAACACTACTCGTGGGACAAGATGCAAACAAACATGGCCAGCTTTTGGGAATGCTGCGACACGTATCAGCGACAAAAATCCTGTCGCATGAGGTTACCCGGACTTGTGCAGCTGCTTCCAATCCCGACGAAATCATGGGCCAACATCTCCATGGACTTCGTCTCTAGACTACCGATCACACCCAAAGGATATGATGCAATCCACGTGGTTGTCGACGGGTCTTCCAAAATCTCTCACTTCATTCTGACAACGACCACCGTCACCGCCGAAGGAACAACACAGCTATTTATAACAAACATCGTACGGGTACAAGGCGTGCTGGGGATCATCACAAGCGACAGACACGGTCGATCTACCAACCATTTATGGCGTAAACTGATGACTTGCTATGATAGTCGGGGGGTAACTTTCAACGGCGTTCCACCCCCAAACCGACGGCCAAATCAATCGAGCAAATCAGACGCTCAAACAACGTCTCCAACATCATGCGAACCTCACGAGACATATCGGGCCCAAGAACTCGGGACTGCCAAAATCGCATGCAACTCGGCAATCTCCGCCGCAACGGGTAAAACTCCGTTCAAAGTGGTGTATGGAAAACTTCCTACCACACGAGTTAGACTACACAACCAGAGCTACATTCCCGCTGTTGATGTCCAATGTCACGACTTCTCTACCATCTGGGAAGAAACATGACAAACACTTGCAAAGACACAAGCGACCATGAAACAAGTAGCTGACCGACATCATAGCAACGATGTGTTTGCCGCGGGCGACAATGTTCTCTGTTTGACAAACATCAAGCCTCGTGGAGCCGACTGTTCAAACTCAAACCCTGATGGTTGGGATCGTTTGAGATCGAGCGCATGAAAACCCCTGTGGTTGCACGAATCAAACCCCTCGACACTATGCAAGTTCATCCAGTGTTCTATATCAATAAACTCAAGCACTACTGGGACATCGGAGATAGCTTCCCCAGCAGGGATGTGCCCCCCCTGCTGGTTTTGTGTGGCTTCCACCCGTCATGACCGAAGCCGATGGATTACCCATATACCCACATTAGGAGTATGTGGTGGAGGAGAGCGTAATGACACGACAGGCTTTCGGAGTGTCGTGAGACTTCTCCGACACATACGACAGTGCTGGCGAGACACGGTCGATGCATTCCGGCAGCCCTATTGGCTCGTCGGTAGCTAGGAGTGTTTTCTCGTTGGGTTGAGACCCGCGCACCCGGTGGACTGTACCAGTGCGACGAGGAAAGCCAATGGCTGTAGTAGGGCTTTTGATGTTCGAAAAGCCATACATGATGTCAGGACGCTGATCCTGAGATTTCTTACCACTACTCGTATCTTCTCGGTGGTTGAGACCCGGGCATTCGAAGAGCTGTTCCGGCGCCTCGAGGAGACCACCGTTACTGTTATCATGGTGTATGCAGTGTGTTCTACCCGTTGAATCGTTTGAGATTAGCGGGGGTGACGGGGTCCGGTGCGGCTAGCTGCCGGCGCCCCTGTATAAGCCCACCAGGGACTCATTTGTACTCCCTCCTTATTCTTTTATATTCAACATTCTAGACTTAGCCAAATTCTTGCCGTCTTGCATCGCACTCACAGACAAAGCTCATGTTCATTTTTGCATGGGCCTGCATGCCCTAAAATATTTCCAATTTGGTATCAGAGCGTAGGGGGGCGAGTGAGCAGCAAATGCAGTAGCAGCAGGCGGAACGCGAAGAGAACGTGCCACGTGGCGCCATGCCGGCAGCAGCGTGAAGGAGCACAAAACAACTGCACATGAATGCCACAGGGGCGGTGAGCCGCGCACTGGAGCATTAACGACTTCGGCCAGCACTAGCATTTGTAACAACTGCACAGGTGGCAGCAGTAGCAGCAGTAGCAACCGCGTGGCGGTGTAGCAGCAGTAGTAACAGCAGTAGCAAAAGCATGTTATCCACTACAGTAGCGGCGTCAACAGTAGCAGCAGCAACCACTGCAATAGCAGCGGTAGCAACAACAGTGTGTTGCAGCAAGCAGCAGCGGCGGCGACAGTAAGTGGCAGTTGCAGTAGTAGCAAGCAGCAACAGTAGCTGCTGCATAGTTTAGCAACAACAGTAGCAGCAACGAAAGCAGCGGTAGCTGCAGTGGCAGCCACATCAAGCAGCAGCAGCAGCAGCTGTTACGTAGAGTAGTAGCAGCAACAGTAGCGACGGAAGTAGTAGCAGCAGCAGCAACCGCAGCAGCTGCACCTGCCGCTGCAGCTGCTGCTGTAGGAGGGCCTCGCAACCCTCCTGTGAGGACCCTCGCCCCTTCAAAGGGGTCCCTGTGACCCACGTTAGGGGGCCTCTCCGAGGGGGCTTGTCGGTTTCTTTTGTCCCCCTCCCCTCCTTTCGAGAGGGCCCACGGAGGGGCCCGTCGAGCCCCTCTAAGGGGCTCCTGAGATGGGCTCGTCGGCCCCTGTTGGCCGACCGACGGAGGGTCCGACGGCGCAGAGGGGCTGACCCCCCCCCCCACACTCGCTCACTCGCTTGCTCACTCGCTCAGCGAGCGAGCGAGCGAGCATGCACGGGAGGGAGGGCCGGACAAGCCGGACACCTCCCCACCCCTCCTTATCTTCTCCATTCACCTACCTTAGGGGCCATGGAGAAAAGGGGGGGGGCGAGTAACACAAAAGAAGAAAAGGGGTACGCCTGAAAGCGAGTGGAAAAGAAGAAAAAAGAAAAAAAGGACGAGGGCTTAAGGCGAGCAGAGGGGAGAACTAGGAAAAAACGTTGTGGAGGGTGAGGGCGAAAGGAAAAAAAGAAACACAAAAGGGGGCCTGAGGGCTAGAGAATAACAACAAAAAAGGGAATCGTCCAATTACTACCGCCGCAGCAGTAGCAGTTTCATAGCAGCAATAGACGTATCACGCAGAGTTGTAACAACTACATAGTGCGGCGGCTGCGCCAGCGGTTGTAGTTTTGCCTTCTCATCCAACAATGGATTCTGCGTCGACGGCGATCTCCACTTTGAGACTTGTCCTAAACCAACGTCTCCCTGGAGTTCCGTGGATTCATGCGCGTACTTCACTCCGTAGGATCGATGGCGGATTCGAGTCTTACCATCTCCGAGGGCTGGGTCGTCTACCGCTTGGAGTAGTAGCCACACCTACAGCCGCCACCCCTTCTCGTCTTGGAGCAGTCTTCGCTCCAATGAGTGGCAGTAGCATTAGGGACCGTAGTTAGTCAAACTCTTGTCTCTATGCGTGCTGTGGTAGTGCAGCTCGTCCTGTCTGGTCATGTTTGCTGACTCTGACGCCGTGACCTCCAGGAGTGACAGTACCTACTTGCCTCATTCTCTCCCGTGGCTTGGTGTTTACCACCGGGAGTAGGTGCCCTTGGTACCTATCCATCGTCTAGTGCACGAGATGAGTGCGCGGACATCTGAGCAGGCGCCTTGCACGTTTGCCTGTTACTACTGAGGTGATGGACGTCATGGTTGGCGTCACTGTTGGACGCTCCCTCGTGGCTGGCATCCACCTTGTCTACAGCCTCGTCCACAGCCTGAGGCAGATGGTGTAGCAGCTTTGTGACCTTGTTGTCACCGAGCGTGCTTTTACTCATTCGTCGACGGCCTCCTTGACCATATCTCCTTCATCCTCTTGTTCTTCCTCATTCGATGGTGTCCCTTTAGCTTCATCTGTCAGTCTGTCCCAGGCTACCACCATCCTCTCAATATTCCACTCTTTTGCGACCACGACGGCACCTCGCGATGACAGGTCGCCATGTAGTCATTCCAGTCGTGTATCCCCACGACGTCGGCGACTGCGCTCTGCACGCCGTACTCGTGTCGGTTTGGCTACATCCTCCACCTCCTCGGCTTCCGTTGTTGTACCTGTCGAGGGGGAGTGTGGTCACCACGCATTGCCTGTTGTGGCCGTAGCGACAGGATCCGCACTCGCGCCAGGTCGTGGTGTCCAAGCGTCAGCGGCAGACTCATATCACACGGTGACAACACATGGCGTGGAGTCTGATCCCGACATGGCGTTCATGGTAGAGACTGGCCTGTCATCGTCCGGCCCGGATCCACATCTTCCAGAGTAGCAGTTGACATTAGGAGGAGCATAGGCACAGCGTCCCTGGGTAGTGCCACTCGCGACTACGACCGGTGGGGCCCCGGTGGTGGTACAAGAGTCCGGTACAGACCGAGATGCGTCTACCGGACTTTTGGGGGAGAGTGTGCAGTAAACTCATACTAGTCTGGTAGATGTTGGACTACTTGGGACGTGCATGTCATCGAGTTTGACATGTAATCTAGGGTAGGAATTAGACGTTTTGCAGCAGCAGGTTCCATCAAGAGGAGCATAGGTGTTGCGTGCCTGGGCGGTGCCACTCGCGACTCCAACAGGTAGCGGCCTGGTGGTGGCACATGAGTCTTGTGCGGATCAGGATGCCCCATACGGATTTTTGGGGGCGTTGCCGCATGGGACTCACACCAGTTGGCCGGCCGGTCTTTTAGAGGTTGAGGCATTCTTGAGAGCAGCAATTCTGAGTGATGTCGCTGGGACATATGATGTAGCAGACACAGCAGGCTCCACCGTCTCATCTGTGCTACCTGAGGACCAGCTTCAGCGTCAGAAGTCAGGAGTCGTCCATGTTCCTGCAGTCTCCGGGTTCTCGCACGCATGACGGAGCAGTGACATACATGACGGGGTGAGATTGTGGTCCTCACTCTATCATCGATCAAGTGACAGTGACCAGCCTTCCCAGAGAAACAGTTCGTGAGTGCCAGCTACGCTTGTTCGTCGCCTTGACGGGCATTGTCGAGCTTGAGTCCTGCACACCTGTGCCTACTACGGCGGCAGTCAAGGACACTGGAGCACATCTGTACACGCGGATGGAGTCACCTCATCAGCAGGAGCTGATATCTGCCCCCTCGTTTTCACCTGTTGGTGACCCTATTGATCACATCCATGATGAGAGTGGCAGTACTTGCACACACGCCATTTCCACATGCTCCACGGACTCTGACGACTTCTCCTCCTCCTCTCTTGGAATGCGACTGCTCAATCCTCGCATGACAGACACGAGCTGTGTTGTGGATGTGACACCTGCAGCTGCATCCGATGTTCTACCGTCTTAGCACATTGCGAGCTTGGTTGACCCCCAAGAGGATACAGGAGCACCAGTTCCATCTGTCACTCCGCATTTGGCCACGGTCTAGAGTAAACGGCGCCGACAGGCAAACCGCCGACCGCCCTTGGTATTTCAACCAAGGTAGAGATCACCCACGGAGTGGTATTTCCACACTGAAAGGTTCACTTAGCTTGTCCCAACCGTGGCCGGAGAGTGTTCCAAACTCTCACGCAATTGGCAATGCTACACACCAAAGTGTGCACTTGCACTTGTTCTTTACCCTCTTTCTTGGTGGCCAACAAGGGATTAGTTTTCTCCCAAGTCTCAAGAGTAAGAGATGATATGTAATCACATGCAAATGATAGGCCTTATATAGTCTCTGGACAGTGCTCCCAGTGGCTCCTTAGAGGGGGCCTCTCCCCAAGGCCACCCTAGACAGTGTCATCAGCTTTGATGACATGGCACCCTCTGTGACCGCCAAGTGGCGTTTGATCCACCTTGGACCTTAGAGGCTTCTAGGAAGCTTCCGTGGCCCTTTTTAGTCACAAAGAAAACTTTGGTCCTGGCGGGATTCGACCCCGGACTTCTCGCTTGCGAGACGGTGCCTTCACCCACTAGGCTGTAGGAAGTTGTCCTAAGGAGCATGCACCAGGTAGACTACCAAGAGTAGACCAAGGGGACTTACTCCACAAGGATGAGCAGTGCATGCCTTGTCTCTCTCAGCCTCTCTTGCATGTTGCTGGGGGACTTACGCTACAAGCGCAATGCATACCCAGTCTAAATCTTCCGCTGATTGGACCAGGGACATACACAGAACATAACAAACTCTCCCTTGCACCTGCGTCCATCTGCGGCTAGATTCCTGCTGCGGCCATGGGCCCAGCGATGTCGGCCACATGTGAAGTAGGCCGCCCGTTCAGCCCTCGTCTGCTGCGCTCACCATCGCGATGCCCCGTGCCCCTGCCATGTGTGGGTCACTGTCCAGCGGCTTCGTCAGGAAGTCCGCAAGCATCTGCTTGGTCGTGATGTACTGTAGATCCACCACTCCCTTGGCGACGAGGTCGCGCGTGTAGTGATAGCGGATGTCGATGTGCTTGGTCCGCTTGGAGAGGGTGTCCTTGAACGCGATGTCCATCGCGCTCTGGTTGTCGACATGGACGACCGTGGCCTCCTTCTGTGGTGCGTGCATCTGAGCGAGCAAGCTGCGTAGCCACTGCGTCTCCTTGCACACCTCAGATAGCGCCACGCACTCAGCTTTGGCGGTTGAGATGGAGACACAGTCCTGCTTGCGGCTGGCCCACGACACAGCGCCGCCGTTCACAAGGCACACAAAGCCCGAGGTGGACTTCCTATCATCCACGTTGCCTCCAAAATCTGCATCGGTGTAGCACTTGAGGCGCAAAGGGTCTGTTCCTTGAAGGCCGCCGTACTACAGCCCCATGTGCCGTGTCTTGTTGAGATAGCGCAAAATGCGCTTCACGGCCTGCTAGTGGAGTGGCCCAGGGTTGGCCACAAACCGACTGACTAACCCCACAGCAAAGGAGATATCCGGCCGCGTGCCAACCATGGCATACATGATGCTACCCACCGTAGACTGGTACGGCACATCCTGCATTTCGCGACGCTCGGCTTCCGTGCTGGGGGAGTGGGCGGAGGTGAGATTGCATTTTGTGGGGAGAGGAGTGCTGAGGGGTTTGGCATCTTCCATGCCATAGCGCCGAAGCACCTCTGAGATGTATTTCGTCTGGTTGAGCACGATGGTGCCTACAGCTCGGTTGCGATGTATGGCAATGCCCAAGTAGTACTCGAGCTCGCCCATGTCCTTCATCTGAAACCGCCCATGCAGATTCTCCTTGAGGGCCTTGAGGGCCTTCATGGAGGTGGAGGCCAGAATCAGGTCATCCACGTACAGCGCTACCAGCAACAACCCCTGGTTATCCGCACGCACATACACACTGGGGTCGTTGTGGCAGTGCGAGAAGCCAAGGCCGGCCATGAAGCTGTCCATCTCCTTGTACCAGATCCTTGGGGCCTGTTTCAGCCCGTAGAGCGCCTTGATGAGGCGACACACCTGCTCGGGTCTTGCCTTGACACCCTCGGTCACCTCCATTAGTATCTCCTTGTCAAGTTTCCCATAGAGGAAGGCGGTCTTGACGTCCATCTGGTGGATTTCCATGTTGCGCGCCGCAGCCACAGCCAGCAAGGTGCGGATGGAGGGGAAAGACGCGACAGGAGAGTAGGTCTCGTCGTACTCAGACCCTGCTCTCTGCGAGAACCCCTTCGCGACGATCCTTGCCTTGTACTTGTCGATGCTGTTGTCTTGCTTGCGTTTGATGTGTAAGACCCATTTCACGCCCACCACGTGTGCGTTTGGTGGTCTTTCCACCAGCTCCCACGTTCCGTTCTCTTTGATGGAGACGAGCTCGCTCTCCATTTCCTCCTTCCACTTAGCGGCGTCCGGTCGCGAGAGAGCCTCGGCGATGGTAGCCGGCTCTCCCT
>SZWC01001689.1:89730-108718 GCA_023375785.1 Penium margaritaceum | reverse complement strand
CCCCCTCCTCCTCCCCCCCCTCTCCCTCCTCCTCCTCCTCCTCCTCCTCCTCCAAGCTCAATCTCCACCCACCTGTCCCCAACGCCGTCACGCGACCTCAAAGGCCTTAGCTGCCGGAACAGAGCTTCCTCTCCCACCCTCCATCGTCTTAGGCCGCCATCCCCCACCACCGTGCACTCCTTCCCACCTAGCCAATCGCTGCCGCCCTGCAACTCTGGAGAGGTGCTGTGCAGCTTTGAGGGGGATGCGAGGGGGCCTCCCCCACCCTCGAGCCTGAAACCGCGCGCACCGCCTTCTCCCGTATCTCCATGTGGACCCCTAGGGCTCCCCAATGGGGGTGCCCTTGGGCGAGGCGACGTCATCATCTGCGTCTCCTGCAGCAACTACTGCCATAAGTGCTGTCGCTCCTTTGCGTGCACCTCCAAGACGTGCTCCATGGCACTCTGTTGGTGCTGGTGCTGGTGCTGGTGCTGGTGGTGCTGCTGTTGTTGCTGTTGAAGCTGCCCCTCTTGCTTGGCCAAGCCCCTCAAAGAGCTGCATTGGTCCCGGCTGCTGAGCCCTCCCCAAGGGCTAGGCTTGGGAGGAAGCAGAGAACCCTCCCCCGACGCAATGCCGTCTCTCACGACCGGCGGCGTCCTCGCACTCGCGGACGCTGTTCGAGGATGGTTCACATCCACCCGCAACCCATCCCCTAGCGGCCCGCCTGGCCCGCCCTCCATCGTCTGCGACCCCTCCGCAAGCCCCGACATGCTCTGCTCCGCAGCCGGCCGACCACTCTCTCCTCTCACCCTCGCAGCCTCGTCGCCCCTCGGCTTCAACCTCATATGCACCAAGAAGGAGACAGACCTCGGCGCCCTGGCCGCCATGCCCGCCCCCGACCCTCGGGGAGGCGCCAGCTCCGCAAAGCTCTCCCCCCACTGCCGCCAGAACTTGAGCCAGAACGCAAGGCCTACGAGCAGCGTGCCCTCGAGCCGCGCCGGCGGGGCGCACTCGAGCTCGTGCTGCGTCGCCAGCTCCTCGAACCGTGCAACCAGCCACCGGTGCTCCTCCTCCACCACACCCCGCAGGACCCTGAACGAAGTCGATGCGCCCTCCGCCGCAGCAGCAGTGGCCATTACAGAAGCAGCCGTGGAAGGGGACCTGGTTGGAGAGAAGTCCGAGCCTCCCCATCCAGGCGAGGAGGTTCTCCTGGCCCCGTATCCCTGCCCAGTAGTGGCCACGGCTGCAGCGCCGCTCTCCCCGACCATGGCGTCTGCAAGCTGCTATGGGCTGCTCAGGGTCCTCAGCCGGAACACGTCCGCGCCTGCCTGGCCCGGCTGACCCCGCCCAGGTCTCGGAGACGGAGAGGGCGCCGAGAGAGAGAGAAGTTGCCGCGCGTCGGGGGCGTGATCTGGAAGCCCGGGAGGTCCGTGCTCGACCCCGGCGATAAGCGAGAGTGGGCTGTCCCGGAGCCCAGGGAGGAGGGAGTGTGAGGGCTCGTCCCGCTCGGCCCGTGGGCCACTGCGACTGCGGGCCTGCCATCTGTGAGGATTGCAGGAGGCAATTCTTGTGGGCCGTCCTTCGAAACATCCTTCCTGCTCGCTTGCGCCCACAGGGAAAGAGCAGGCGCGGAGGAGGAGGAGGAGGGGGAGGAGTGGGAAGAGGAAAAGGTTGAACCATCTGCGCCCGGCCGACTGCTGTCACAACCGCCTCTGTCATCTTTGACGTGCCCATCAGGGTACCCATTTCTCTCGTCGATGATACTATTGTGTTGGATTGCTCGTAGCGGTCGAGACCCGGGCCCTGGTACCGCCAGTGTCACGAGGAGACCATCTTGTCCTCTAACATGTGTATCACATGTGTATGTGCATGACACTAGTCTGTGTGCGTGTGCATCACTCCTCTCATGGTCGAGACCTAGACACTTGGTGGGTTGTACCAGTGTCCAGGGAGACCCTAGATGGATAGCAGATGAGTGTGTGTATGTCTATGTGAGTTGACTCATGCATATTGTGGTTTCGCATACGTTGTTCCATGCCTTCGTTCATTCGTTCTGGCGTGGACGGCTATGTCAGCCAGGGGGAGTGTTGGTTTGTGTGGCTTCCACCCATCACGACCGACACTGCTAGTTTACCGATATACCCACATTCGGGGTATATGGCAGAGGAGGGCGTGACGACACGACGGGCCTCCGGACTGCACCGAGACATCTCCAGCACCTACGATAGCACCGGCGAGACGCGGTCGATGCGTTCCGGTAGCCCTGTGGGCTTGTTGGGAGCTAGGAGAGTTTTCTCGGTGGGTTGAGACCCACGCACCCGGTGGACTATATTGGTGCGACGAGGAGACCCGATGGCTGTTGTGGGGCTTCCGATGTTCGGAAAGCCGTGTGTGATGTCTGGACGCTGATTCTGAGTTTTTCTGGCTCTGTTCCTATTTTCTCGGTGGTCGAGAACCGGGTACTCGGAGAGCTGTTCCGGTGCCTCGAGGAGACCACCGTTATTGTTATCGTGGTGTACGTAGTGTGTTCTCCCCGTTTATCTGTTTGGGCTGAGCGGGGGTGACGGGGCCGGGTGCGGCTAGCTGCCGGCGCCCCTACTTAAGCCCGCTAGGGGCTCATTTGTAATCTCTCCTTGTTCTTTATATTCAGCGTTCCAGACTTAGCCAAATTCTTGCCGTCTTGCATCGCACTCACACACAGAGCTCATGTTCGTTCTTGCATGGGCCTGCATGCCCTAAAATTATTTCCAATTTTCTCCCCGGTGCCTGGTTTGGGTTCAGCGGGGGTGACGGGGCCCGGTGCGACTTGCTGCCGACGCCCCTATTTAAGCCCCCTAGGGGCTCACTTGTACTCCCTCCTTCTTTCATATTGAGTGTTTCAGACTTAGCCAAATTCTTGCCGTCTTGCATCGCACTCACACACAGACCTCATGTTTGTTTTTGCATGGGCATGCATGCCTAGGAGTACTTCCAATTTCCCCATTGAAAACAAGTGGACGAGGACACATGGTATGTCATCGAGGACATCTTCGGCAATCGTCGACGTAGTAAAACGACACAGTGTTTTGTCAAGTGGCATATCTACAACACCACGCGTAACAGTTGGGAACCGCAGACAACCTCTGTGGCGTGGATCATCTGACCGACGGATACTACCGTCGTCACCGGAACACATCTGTACGCGCTCTGGGACGTCACGGCTGAAGGGGGGGAAGTGTTACGTACCAAGGCGTACACGAGTCCCTCATCTTTCCGAGTAGGCATTTTTTTCATTACACATAGCCCAATGTGCGACAAGACCTCAATTTTCACCCTGAAGGACGAGGAAAAATCAGCCAAATACCCTCGTCCTATGGCAAAACTGTTCTGCTTTGTGCCGTTCCCGTACAGTTTACTGTGACCACTCGGCCGTGTCCATACTCGTGCAGATCCCTGAGGCAGGCGGCCCTGGTGACACCGGCACGACGACAGGCGGCGGACTACTCGTCTAGAGCTCACCGACCACTGTTCCAGAGCCCCAGATGTCACCGGGACTCCTTGGTGTGCCTTCTACGTCTTGCAGGCGCCTTTCGGCGGACTGGGCATGAGGCCCATTTGCATGTTTTTGCATTTTATACTCGCTGTCAGTCAATGGATGCATGCATGTGACCAGTCGTTGCGTGCATCTTTTGATTCTGCACGTCTAGGTTCAGACGGCGTAGGATTCTGACATGTGTGCGCAAAGTTACGGCCAAAATAATGGTTTTGGGCCGGTTTTAGGACAGCTCTTGGACTGCCGCGTGCGACACCCGCCGTGCGCCGCGGCAGGTATTTATGCCCTGGACCTGTCAGTTGTCATTTCTCTCTGCATATGCTTTATTGAAGCATTCTGACACTTTGACTTGTGTCTCCTAGCCAAACCCTTGCCGTTGTGTGTACCACCTGTGACTGTCGTCNATGGATGCATGCATGTGACCAGTCGTTGCGTGCGTCTTTTGATTCTGCACGTCTAGGTTCAGACGGCGTAGGATTCTGACATGTGTGCGCAAAGTTACGGCCAAAATAATGGTTTTGGGCCGGTTTTAGGACAGCTCTTGGACTGCCGCGTGCGACACCCGCCGTGCGCCGCGGCAGGTATTTATGCCCTGGACCTGTCAGTTGTCATTTCTCTCTGCATATGCTTTATTGAAGCATTCTGACACTTTGACTTGTGTCTCCTAGCCAAACTCTTGCCGTTGTGTGTACGACCTGTGACTGTCGTCACTGTCTGACTAGGCACTGATGCTCGGTCAGCGGCTGTGCTGCTAGGAAGCTTCTACGCACTTTCTCATGGTATCAGAGCAGTGAGACAGTTCTCACTGAGCTGCGCAGCAGAGCAGCAGTAGTGAGAGTCACCGCTGCAGCAGATCTTCTGAGACCCGTTGGAGACGGCCGTTCGCCGTCGGCGTACTCCACCCACCACGTGAGATCGCAGCTGTTGAGACAGAAGCAGCAGCGCGCACCGCCACGCAGAGGTGTGTGGCGGCTGCGGTGCGTGCAGCCGCCACTTCCCCCCCTCACAGCAGCAGCAGTAGAGGCGGCGGCGTCAGCCGCGCAGCAGCAGCGCAGCAGCAGCGGCCGCCACAGCAGCGTGGCAGCAGCGGCGTCGGCAGTAGCGGCGTCGGCAGCAGCAGCACAGCAGCGGCAGCGGCACAACAGCAGCAGCGGCATTCGCGGCGGGAGCACCAACGCAAAAGTGGCAGTAGCAGCAGCGTGCGGCGGCGGCAGCCAGCAGCAGCGCGCGGCGGCGGCAGCCAGCAGCAGCTACAGCTCGCAGCAGCAGCGCAGCCGCCGCTGCCACCGCTGCACACGCAGCTACGCAGCTGCTGCTGCAGCTGATAGCACAGCTGTAGCAGCAGCTAGGCGGAAGCTGCTACGTAGCTTCCGCGGAGCTGCCGCGCTCCACCGCGTAGCGGCAGAACCATGACAAGAAAAAAAAAGGGGGGACGAGCTGATGTCAGCATTGTTGGTTGCTGACATTTCCAGGTCGTGCTGACGTCAGCAACCACTTGCTGACGTTAGCATTACACTTAGCCAAATTTTCAACGGAAAAGTCAAAAGTTGCCAGCGTATCAACTGCCCGAGAAACGCAGACGGTTTTGAAATACGACAAACTTGACCTGTCGTCCCATAGTGAGTGGCGACATGAGTTCGCCCGACGACAAGGACAAGGGACCAGGTGATCCCTCCTCCTCTTCTTCAGGGGTATTGAGCCCTCGCTCGCAGGCCATTGAGGACATGTGCAGCCAGCAGGAGGAGATGCGTCGTCTGCAGCGAGAGCAGACTGACGCTATCCGCACACTGACTGAGCTCCTGCGCGCTCAGTCCACAGCTCCTCCACGGATTTCTGAGGGAGCTGCCGACGTTGCGGCCTCCACCCAGCACTCGGCTCAGGTGCCCGTGACAGGTGCCCCGCCTGCTTCACCTCCTGGCGTGGTCTCCCCACAACCTGCGGACCTCCTTGATGACGAGCCATTCATGCCAGGCTTTGAGGATGACTCCCAGGAGCGAGAGATTCGTCTTCTATAGGAGCGCCTCCGTCAGCTGCAGACGGGTATCCGACCTCCACCCGTGTCCCCGATACGATCGTCACCTGACTTCCCCAGTGATCACCCCCTTCCAGGAGTTTTTCCCGTCACTCGCCCTCCTCAGCGTGCGGCTGCTCTCCCCACGGAGCGGCAGCCAAAGGACTTTGAGGCACCACCTCCACGGTACATCAGCGAGGATGGATTTGACTGCTGGGAGATCCTGTTTCAGGTGTGGGCTACTTCTGAGGGAGTGTGGCCTTACTACCACAGCCCATACCAATCTACAGATCCAGCACAGGTGCTGACAGCAGCCCGGGCCATGCGAGGGCTTCTCTACGCCATGCCACGCGAGATTTTCGTTGACTTCCGCCCCTTCCTCGGCGAGGCTGGCACAGGCACCGGAGCTGATCCTCGTGGAGGCTGGGATCTGGCGTTGTCCCTACTGGCCGGAGAGACGCACGCCATGCGTGCGTCACACATTCGCGCTTTCCACACACTCCGTCAGGGACCAGCGGAGCCTGCAGCGGATTACTGACGACACGCCATGCGTATCTACACGCGCCTGTGGACCTCAGGGGGCACACAGTTGTGGGCGCTTCGGACGATCATGCTCGGAGTTCGCTTGGAGTACACCGACATATTCACACGGTACAGCGATGCTGCTCTGGAGCCTTTCTCAGCCACCCTGCAGCTGCTCCCGTGGGCCCATCAGCTTTTCCTCTAGGTGACGTCGGCCCGCGAGGCAGCAGTAGCACATCAGGAGACTTCCCTCGCTGTAGCAGTCCTCGCCTCACCACCATCTTCCCTCCTGCAGTCACCCTCACCTTCCTCCATCACGACCTCATCTTCCTCCTCTTCGACCCCGTCTACATCCACGCAGACGCAGGGCATTGCAGCAGCTGCCCAGGGGAAGAAGAAGAATAAGAAGCGTGGATCGGGTCAGCAGCAGTCGTCATCCAGTGGTAGCAGTGGCTGTTCCGTGCACTGCTACAACTGTGGAGGTGCCCATCGCTATACCGAGTGCCAGTAGCCGCTCGAGTGGGAGCGCATCACTCGCGGACTTCAGGCTGCCCATGCTGCTCGCATCGCGTCCGGCACGTCGACCGCACACTCCTCTGGACGCGCGGCGACTACGACTGCAGCTGTTCCTGCATCCTCACCGGCGAGCAGTAGTGATCCAGACCCACGTGACCGCACCATCGCCGAGCTTCGTTATCTTCTGGCGCTTCGCTTTTAGGGAGGTGCGAGTGTGTTGTCATCGTTGAGTGGGTCACAGACTGCTTGTTTGTCGGTCCTCATGACATGAGATGACACGTGTGGGGGAGCACAGTCCGCATGTGATGATGATGGGCCAGACTACACTGACTGGATTCATGAGTCTCACCTTCGTGATGTACGTCGTTCTGTCGCACTGACGGCTCAGCGTCCCTCTGATGCCGAGTGTTCTATTGCTCGTTGTACAGTGACGTCCACCAGTCGTGACTCCGGTGGCACTTGGATCATCGACTCCGGTGCCACCCACCACATGACGTGTCGTCGTAGTGACTTTGTGGTACTTGGTCCTGTCACGACTGTCCGTTGTGTTCGTACAAGTTCTGGCCAGTCCTTATCGGTTCACGGTGTTGGGGTTGTATACATTGATGGTCCGTCTGGCCCCCTATATCTCTCTGACGTGCTGCTTGTGCCTGATCTTGAGCTCAGTCTACTGTCTGTGCGTGCCTGCACTCTGATGGGTCTCTCCGTCGAGCATACCGCTGATTCAGCGACTCTGACTGCTCTTGACACCCGTAGCATTGTCCTGCGTGCTTCAGTCATAGATGATTTGTATCGCATTGCTCAGCCCTCCTCCCCTTGCTCTCCCTCCTCCTCTGGTCGCGTTTTTGTCTTTGGTGTTCTATCCCCGGAACACCAGCGGTTGCTTCACCGACGTCTGTGTCACGTGGGCTCCGACACTGTGTCGAAGCTCATCCGGACACAGCCCGCTCTTGGTCTTGACGTGGCTTCTTTCGAGAAGCTACACAAGACGGACTGTCTTTTTTGCGCTCAGGGTAAGATGCACCGGTGCACTTACCCTGATTCGCATTTCCGAGCGCTGAGGCCCCTCGAGTTGGTCCACTCGGACCTGCTCGGTCCTCTCCCGGTCGAGTCGCTGTCCGAGACCGGCCGGTATGTTCTGACGCTGATTGATGACTTCACCCGGATGCGGTGGGTCTACAGTCTGCGTCAGAAGAGCGATGCCACCCTTGCGGTTCGGCTCTGGCTCGTGATGGCTGAGCGTCAGTCTCGCCACACGCTACATACCTTTCGCTCGGATCGCGGCGGCGAGTTCCTCGGTGAGATGGACTCCTTCTTTGCTGAGCACGGTATTTTTCACGAGGTCTCCGCTCCTGCTACCCCACAGCAGAACGGTGTATCTGAGCGCTGGAACCGCACCATGGAGGATGCGGTCCGCGCCATGCAGTCTGAGTGCGGTCTCCCGGAGTCCTTCGCATTCGAGGGCTTCGCCTACATGACTTGGGTCTGGAACTGCCTCCCGCATGGTCCGCTTCCGCATCATGTTACACCGTACGAGCTCTGGTTTGGCCACCGTGCCGATCTTCGTCTCGCACGCGTCTGGGGATCCCTGGCCTCCGTATGGTACACCGAGGACCAGCAGGGGTCCAAGGTCTCCCCTCGGGGTCGCTTGTGTGCCTTCATCGGCATCTCCCCGCGGTCGAAGGCCTGGCGCTTTTGGGACCCCACTCGCCGTCGTGTCATTGAGTCCTGTGACGCGCTGTTTTTTTAGTCACTCACATACCGTGATTTGACTTCGATCACAGCGCTTTCTGGAGCTCATGTCCCCTCCTGTGAGAGTCCTCGGCGGATGGGGGAGACCTCCTCGCCAGCGACCATTCCTCGCCAGGCTGATGTGTCCGCTCGAGTCCCCTCTCGATCTCTATCACTTGATGATCCGGCTATCATTGCCGTCGGTCCAGAGATCCCGCCTGTCCAGCCAGCTTCGCACCCCACAGGTACCACTGCTCCCACGCCTCCTCCTGCATCACCCTCTGTGTCCATTGGCACCCCTGTTCCGGCGTCTCACCCAGCCCAGCCCACTCCTGACTCTACGTCAGTTGACACTCCTGTCTCAGTGTCCGGGCCAGCCTTGCCCGCTGTCATCCCCAGCTCAGTGTCCCCCACACACGCATCTCCGCGCATGACATCTCCGACTGCCTCGTCTCAGCCCTCACCAGCTGTGGTCGTACCTGTCCCTGTGGTCGTACCAATTCTTGAGCCTGAGGTGCGCCCCTCGACCTCTGGATACTCCCTTGAGCCCGGTGGTCGCCTTCGACCACTGGATTCTGGAGCTCAGCGAGCGTCGGGTTCCGGACTTAGACGTTCCACTCGCAGCATCGCGAGCGGTGATCCAGGCACAAAGGCCTTAGGCCTGAGTGTCCGCACTGAGCTTTAAGAGGTACACCCAGCGTGCCCCATAGGGCACGACCTGGTCACTCGCGAGTTTCATATCGCCTGTGACGCAACAGCTGATCTCGTGGCCGTCAGGCCAGACACTGAGGCGTGTGCACTTGCCACGCAGAGTTCCCCCTCTATGGCGCCGGACCCGGGCACATTGAGGGAGGCTTTCTCATCGCAAGATGCTGATGCCTGGCGAGCTGCTCGCGAGGATGAGCTTCGCGCTATCCGAGAGCACGGAGTCTACGAGCTGGTCGACCTTCCCCCTGGGAGGAAGGCGATTCAGGTCAAGTGGGTCTTTCGCAAGAAAGTGAAGCCGGATGGCTCATTGGAACGCTACAAGGCCCGCTTGGTCGTCAAGGGGTTCTCTTAGATTGAGGGAGTTGATTACACTGACACCTTTGCCCCTGTCGGCCGCATGACCTCAGCTCGAGCTCTGTTCCGTGTAGTAGCTCAGCATGACTGGGAACTACACCAGATGGATGTGAACAACGCGTTCCTACATGGCTCTTTGGATGAGAAGATCTACGTGGCTCAGCCACCAGGCTTTGAGGACGGTGACAAGGTTTGGCGCTTGCGCAAGTCTTTGTACGGCCTCAAGCAGTCTCCACGGTGTTGGAACCGAGAGATCACTGGCACCTTGACTCGCGCAGGATACGTACAGAGCGAGGCAGACCCCTCACTCTTCATCCTACCGACACCCGAGCGGTTTACCGCCATCCTGGTTTATGTTGATGACCTTCTGATCGCGTCTCCGTCGCTGGAGGCCGTGAAGGAGGCCAAGGCTGTCCTGCAGACCGCCTACAGGATGAAGGACCTCGGTCCTACATCGGTGTTTCTTGGTATGGAGATTGTGCGAGATCGTAGACATCCGACACTGTTGCTGCATCAGGCCCGATACGCACGAGTTGTGGGGGAGCGCTTTAGCGATCTCCTTGGTGAAGTGCCCACTGCTTCCACACCACCCACACCTGATGGGCAGGATTCCCTGAAGGTGGATGACCCTACACAGTTGGGGGAGACAGTGGACGTGACCTTGTACCTCTGTCTTATCGGATCTCTGATGTACCTGGCCACTACCACGCGTCCCGACATCGCGTTCGCCGTCAACCTCCTCGCTCAGTTCTCGCAGGCTCCACGTGCGAGAGCTCTTCACGCGGGTGTGCGAGTGGTACGGTACGTGGTCTCCACGCCGTATCTCAGACTCTGCTTTCGTCGACAGTGTTCGGTGGTCCTTGACGGCTATACTGACAGTGACTGGGCTTGGGGCCCTGACGGGCGCAGTCGCACTGGCTATGTGTTTCTGCTCGGTGGTACCACTTTGTCTTGGCGAAGCGAGAAGCAGGGTTGCATCGCACGTAGCTCGTCGAAGGCAGAGTATGTGGCTTTGGGGGGAGGGGCTGCTGAGGCAGTTTGGTTGCAGCGCTTGTTTCTTGAGCTTGGGCAGTCAATACCCGCCATTGTGCTGCGTTGCGACAACCAGAGTGCTCTCGCCATTGCGGAGAACTCTGGTGTTTTTCATGCTCGCACAAAGCACCTTGCGGTTGAGCATCACTTCGTTTGTGATCTGGTGGAGCGACGCGTGATCTCCATCATGTGGGTTGGCACTCACTTGCAACGAGCTGATTTTTTTACGAAGGCACTTGCCCGCGGAAAGTTCCTGGTGGCCATTCGTTTTGTTGGGCTTCGTCCTGTGCGTGACAGTGGTTGAGTGTGGGATGTACGTTGCCGTCTCATCTGTCTGTGTCACTCACTATGTGGTTGTACCAGTGCTGCACGCGTATGGACATGCGTACCATCGGGTCATGGGGGAGTGTTATGCTTTGTGCCGTTTCCGTACAGTTTACTGTGACCACTCGGCCGTGTCCATACTCGTGCAGATCCCTGAGGCAGGCGGCCCTGGTGACACCGGCACGACGACAGGCGGCGGACTACTCGTCTGGAGCTGACCGACCACTGTTCCAGAGCCCCAGATGTCACTGAACTCCTTGGTGTGCCTTCTTTGTCGTGCAGGCGCCTTTCGGCGGACTGAGCATGAGGCCCATTTGCATGTATTTGCATTGTATACTCTCTGTCAGTCAATGGATGCATGCATGTGACCAGTCGTTGCGTGCGTCTTTTGATTCTACACGTCTAGGTTCAGACGGCGTAGGATTCTGACATGTGTGCGCAGAAATACGGCCAAAATATTGGTTTTGGGCTGGTTTTAGGACAGCTCTTGGACTGCCGCGTGCGACACCCGTCGTGCGCCGCGGCAGGTATTTATGCCCTGGACCTGTCAGTTGCCATTTCTCTCTGCATATGCTATATTGAAGCATTCTGACACTTTGACTTGTGTCTCCTAGCCAAACCCTTGCCGTTGTGTGTACGACCTGTGACTGTCGTCACCGTCTGACTAGGCACTGATGCCCGGTCAGCGGCTGTGCTGCTAGGAAGCTTCTACGCACTTTCTCAAAAACTTCTCCCACTTTCAAATAACTTCGACCACTTTCAACAATGGACGATAGAAGTGTCACGACATTTTGGTTGATTTCTTGAAACATTGTGAAAAATTGAGATTGGCAAAGATGCATCTCGCATCTTCGTCGCAAATATTCAAAGCCCCCGGGTTCCTCAGCGGAGCTTATCGGTCCGACCATTCACAATGGGACTCCACACGCGTCGTTTGAGGATGAACCTTTGGCCTCGTTTATCTCTCAGTCACTAACTTTGCACTTGTATATATGTGTTATATTGTTTAAAAACTTGTCACAAAAGTAAAATTAGAGCTAATTTTTAGTTAGTCAAGTTTCCCAAATCCCCAAACGTTATATGCCTCGTAAATGTTATGTGTATACTATCCATGTTCCGTTCGGCATAAAAACATGTGCCCAAATAACTCCAATCGTCATCAAAGCCTACTTGTTGCTCTATAAAAATCAACCATGTGTCTGAAATCCTCACATCGTCTTTTTTCCCACACCTCATCCTTGCGAACGACATACATCCTGCTCGATGTAACACGAACCTAGTCTTCAAAGTTTTGAAAGAAATGGATTTATTGAAATATATTTTCAGAAACAAAATGTATTCCATCCATACTTGGATTTCTTGAAATGACTTCTTTGAGTGCGAAAGCAGGGACGACATGATTATTATCCTGAAAATGTGGGAATAGAGGAGTAGGCCTCAAAATGAGGGCAACACGAAGACAATCCAGCGAGAAAAGGGGCAACTATTGATTCCACCCCGATAGGTCATGGCTGGAACAGTGACGCTCTTCACTTGCTGCTCGATTGTTTCTTAGATCGCAACGGTTTGCAACCGACATGGATGATGACGCCAAACCCGCGGCCATGGCGAAATTTGCTTGTAGACACTGGCCTCGGCTGGTAACTTCGCGACGGCGTCGTGGAGGACTCGGGTCCTGTCCTTTCATAATGAGAAAACGGTTCATTAGCTGAACTTAGTATAAGAAAACTTTAGTCCGATTCATCGATTTCTCTTTGGTCGAGTGGAAAGAATGGACAAGTAACCCATTGATGACGCGTAGCTGCCTTTTTTTTTTTTGGTTTTTAAGATGGTCCAGGCAGAAAATCCCTCCCACCGGGCTCCCTTCCGGAAGCTGCTATCTTGGTGACTGTTCGATCCGCTCAGGTTGGGTCCGATTCGGAGTCGGCGTGTTCAGCGGCCGCGTAGCTGCCTCGCTTATTGATTTCCTTAACCCGTTGCGAGTCTTCCGAGCTCCGTCCATCCGGGTTGCACCACCGAACGATGGCATAGCTTGCCCTCCGAGACACCGCCGTCGGGGACGATCGAGTTCGACTCCTCAGCATGACGGTCCATGACCGCTGCGTTTCAGAGGGCTAGATTTGCCCTTTTTGGGTGGCCGTCCGGTTGTTCGGAAGCCGGCTGACTAAATTTTGCACAGTCGAATTAGCAAGCGATGCTTCTGCGCTGCCAATGAGAATCGGCCCTTTCAAACGACGAATTCCTTGCAACATACACACCACTCTATTTTCGCTGCGCCTTAGGAGACGTCCGGTCAAAATGCTTCCTAGACCGAGCGTTGATCTGACACTGAACGACTCCCGATAAGAGGACGTGGTACGAGTCCTCCACGACGCCGTCACGAGCGCAAACTCGTGACGTTTCCAGCCGCGGCCATTGCCCTGAAAGAAGCGGAACCAACCACCGTCTCATGGTGTGCCGGACAGGTCAGCGAGTCACGTGAGCCAATGGGGCCGCTTTGCCTCCAGCGCACGACTGTGCACACTGACACTTGTTCCTGCTTGCGTGGAGTGCTGAATCGAGAATCCACTGCATTGTCGTGGGATATATGTCGACAGAAACGAAATCGTGTTGGAGCGAGGTTGGCGACGGCTTCCACAGGCGGCCGCTAACAAGAGCTGAGGCTGGAAACCTGCAGGCTGTGGCCATTGGGTTGCTGAGGAGGTCACAACGCGCCTTCCTTAAGCGCGAACTGCGCTAGCGAAACTTCGACATTTGAAAAGAAACTACTAAAAACATTTCAAAACCCGTTTTCATCTCTGTTCCTTGCCCCTTGCTGGCAGATCGCTGGATTGTGGACTGGAAATGGCCCGTAGCAAGCAGGCGTTAAGAGGGCTGAGTCGACCTTGGCGGTCCAATCATGAGGGCCTTCGAATGAACCGAGTTCGTTGACGTGAACTGGGTTGGCATGAAACCCTAAACTGGACAACGAAGACGAAACTTCGTCGGTGATCGAGAAAGCTCCCTATTCATCATAAGGTGGAGTTAAATTTCGCAGAAAACCTAAAAAACCATGGAAACACATCGCAAACCTGTACCCTAATCGGTCATTGGCGGGTACTGAGTTCGCATCCAGCCTCATCAGCCTACTAAGGGCTCGTGGCGGAGAAGTTTTCTTTGTTGCACGTTTCCAGCCTCACCCACGGTACCCACAGCCACCGCTGGAAGCGATCGAGTGAGAAACTCGGTACGTCAGTTTTTCCGGCGGGTACATGTAGGGATTACCCACTAAATTAGAATGTATGTTTGCCGTACCTTGCGATCGAAAAACTACGACTGTCTTTCCCAACGTTCGGAAGAATATAGTTCCATCTGCTCTTTTTAGAATCCTAAAACATTACCTACAAACAACGAGAAAAAGCAGCATGTTGATAAATTTGAGTATTAACTTGCGTAGATGACAAAACTGTGTACTCTACCGCAAAGTTGACAATGTTATACGACTACCTTAAAATCGCGTGTCGGTTTCAAAGCCTTTGTTCGTCTTGAATCAACGTCGGTGACCACCAGGCCGACAGGTAAGTGGAAAATCTGCGCTGTCGCGCCGCGCATGAACATTGACGACGACGTCATCTTGGTATTCGTCGGAATGTTGGCTTTGATTTTCTCGGTGGACCAGTGCGGATAACCGGAGTTGACGTGATTCGCAATTGGTTTCCCCATCGTCTATTCAGAATGCGAGTCTTTCTCTCTTCCCCAGTAAAACTCGCTAGACTCGTACAAGTTTCTGTTGCTCGTACGGTGGGCACTCGTCTCCCTAATCCGTCAGACACGAACGGATGAAACATTTGCACTACCGATAGGGCAATCTCATGCATCTGGCCTAGTATTTCAAAACTGTTCCGTCTACGGCCGACCTGCCTCACTGGCTGTAGAATATAGCCTACTTTGGTGGACGGCTGATAGATCTTGCCAATGACTACCTGCTGCGCTGCTGTACTGAGGCAGTCTTACGAATATGGCCAGTATCCTCAAAATCTTTAACTACTTGGCCATCATCGCCGTTTGTGCCAGATGGCCGTTATCACACTGAAATTATCGAACCTCGCACATACGTCATCACATGTGCAAAGTGCGCGCCACAAGTTGCGCGATCTCCCTTTTTTTCTCCTGCCCGAAGACAAGGCCGCGGTGCGCTGCTCAACGCCCAAGAGGGAAAACAAAAGTGCGATCCTTTCACGTTGGACGCACCTCCCTGTAGAGTGAGCTGCTTTAGGCCGGCTGTTTGTTTTTCCGGCGCTACCTCTAAACAAGGTCGCTTGAACGAACACGAGGAAACCCGGATTCCCGGTTGTTTCAGGAACCCCAATCAAATTCAAAACAGTATTCTCTAACTAAGAATCATGAAAGAGTGAAATATTATGTTTATGTGGTAATTATAAATGTAAAAAGTAACGGTTCATTCTTAATCTCTTTGAAACCTATAACTGCATCCCTTGTAGTTTTCTTCAATGTCAGTGAACCATCCAGAGGGATTTCCACCATGAATCGTAAGTGGTACACTCTTCACTTTTACTACAAATGTTTGTTACATTACAATTAATCTGTACAACATAGTTAATGAGCACTTTAAACATCATTGCTTTTATATGTTATTGACTAATATTGACATTTACTATAATTACATGGACAATTCACAACACTTCAAGACCGAAATCATATTTAACCACAAGACCAGCACGCGACATCATCCCATGTCCACAACTGTGGATTATTTAGTGAAATTAAAGTTGCTCATAATTGCTTCTTTCTTGTAGGAGGGTGAACGTAAAAGGATGTACCATTATCTGAGAGAGGTTCATGGATGGAATTTTTAACCACTCGAGAACCTGCTCTGACCATGAATGAACCTGTATAAATCATGCTTGTTTCTTCCTTGGTGTTGTTGGAACTGTTGGAGTTTTCTACGTAAAGTGGCCTTGCATCCATTTCTCTTTTGTGTGGGCCAACCATAACAAACAGACAACATGGATATGGATTTCAAAAGATAAATACTGGTACATAGAGCATAACAGATGAACAACCTAAAAACAATGGTAAGGACATGTAAAGACAAGTATCAATGTGTAAGACCTACAAGGTTGAGCAGACTTTTCAAATGAAACAAGAGCGCACCTGTCATACTATCCTTCTATGTCGGTAGTGCAATCACGTGCTACATTTCCGCGAATGTTACACTTCATGCATAGACCATTTCGCATGGAGCGAGCAGGTCGTTTCATGCGAGTAGTCCTTGGACGACCATGGCCTTGTCGCCTCGGTGGTGCTCCATACTGCTCGTCAATACCCAAGTCCCGGTAGAAGATGTTGGGTACTCCCTTCGAGTAGAACTCCTGCCATTCACTTGTGCAATACGCAACATGGCAATGTGCAACTCTATACGTGTTTTTTGTGCAGATGAGATCCATGGCATGCACACACCTGAGCCGAAACTCTTGAAAGAGCATGCATGTGCAAGTGCCGTTAGTGAGGTGGACAAGGCGCGGTAATCCATTGACATGGCAAGCCGTCATTGTTTCTCGCATTGGTGTGTTGGGCAAAACGTCATACGTGAGGGACTCATTGAAGCATCACTATAACATGGTTGCAACATAGGAAGTCATTTCCCTCGAGTGTGCGATTGCCTCTCTTTCACGCTTGTAGAAGAGTGACTGTAGGTACTCGTACAATGACACAAAGCAACTGAAGGGTGGCAAAGCTCGGATGCCAACAATACTGCAGTTCACACTTTCAACAACGTTAAAGGTAAGGACTGCAAACCTCGGGAGTGGGAAAAACAGATATGCCTAACACGAGGGGTCTATGCCGATACCTGCCCGATCATCGCCAAGTAAGTAGTTTGCCGCCAGCCCGTCCACGACACAAAGCTCTACCTCCAACACATCCCTTTGCTCTCTTCACTGTGTCTGTGCCATTTTCTTGAAGATACATTTGGCTGCCCTGCCAAAGTTGTTTCTTAGATTCATCCTAAGATGCCAACAAAAATAGCTATGGCAAGCCTGGGGGAAGTTGACTTGGACACCTTGCATGGTTTTACAGAATGGAGTGTCGAATAAACATTGGTGAATAGAATGAAACACACCATAGCGTCCGATATGGAATTCATCTACACATGTAACAGCTTGCAAATGGGATGCATTCTTTCCTAAAGGATCCCTGTGATTCGATCAAAAATGATGACGCAACGTCAAAAGCTCATGCAAGATGATACAAAAACCAGTCTCAATGTTTGTTTTTCTCACAAGGGAGCATACTCATTACCATAGGGGCGATCTTGTCGTTGCCATTGAGAGTCGTGGGAAGCAGCAACACTTGCTGGTAACCAATCTTCATGATAGTGCCGTGTATCGCAAGGATACGTTGACCATGTTGTAAAGCATGGCGGTAGGCTCCAGTCGCTGAAAACACACATGCAAAATGGCCAAGACTATCATGTTGACATGCCGCATATGTGAATGGATCATTTTGATGGACCTACAAGGCGCCAAGACAATAGAAAATGCGTTAAAGAAGAAAAGAGGTAAAACCAATCGTGAGAAACAAGCACATAACAAAAACCACATCTCCACATAAACTTACTTCATCACAAAAAGGCCAGAAGTTCTTCCATGATTGCGTGATGTCACCAAACTGCTCACTTAGCGTGTGCTGGCATGCACGCCACACCATCATGTAAGGGACAATAATGCCGACGTCATTGTTTGCAATTGTAAGACACTGTTGCATGCTCACTCGCGGATTATCACGCATTGTGTTTTGGATTTGAGACTGGATAAACTGCGAAGATATGACAGGATGTCCTTGCATGCTATCACAGGCAAAGTTGCGATGCTTTACAAATTAGGATATGACTATGGCATTGTGACGCTTGTTCCAACTTGCACAAATGCCAAAGTTGCATCCTGACTCCTTTGCATGGTAGCAACACGCCTCAAGTCGTCCTCCTGAGGACCTAGGCCAACGGAGGTGGACATGTTGCTCTGTTGCGTAACGAAACACAACAAGCTTGAAGTCTTTAGCACTTTAAAAACAATCAACCTTGTGGAAGGCAGGTATGGGTTGCATTCCTTTAGCGGGATGGGCTTGGATGGTTGTAGCATTTATGCGCCTCAGATTTGCAGTGCCATCTTCTCTGGTGACTATGTCATCCAAATCTAGGACAAAGGAAGACAAAAGAAGCATGCAAATTCCTCATTTCATGGTGAAGAAGAGAGGATAGGCTGCACATAAAAGTATGAGGAACATGAGGGAGGGAGGGATATAGAGAGGGGGGGAGGGAGGGAGGAAGGAAGGCAAGGAGGTAGGGAGGTAGGGAAGGGGGGAAAAAGAGGAGCAAGAAGAAAAAGTAGATATAAAGAGGGAGGGAGTGTGAGAGATAGAGGCTAGGGTGGAGTTTTTGTTTGGAGCAGTAATGAAGGAGGAACCGGGGTTATACATCACGTACCATCAAGATAATTCATCTCAATCTCCTCGTCCACATCATTCAAATCAAGCTCCACCTCTAGATCTATGACAACATTGGGCTCATCGCGCGATGGATGCGTCGATCAATACGTGTACATGTCTACGTCTTAGTAATCCGACTTGAAAGTCCGTAGGGTTGCTGTACCATCACGGGACGCTTAAAAATGTGATTATCCAAGAACATATAATTCAGGAGCTACGCCCTCCCTCAAATGACCTCCAACCCTCCCTCCCACACTTTATCTGTCTATCTCTATGTCTCTTCCTCCCCCCCCTCACCCCCTCCCTCCCTTTCTCCCTTCCTCCCCCCCTCCCTACCCCCCTCCCTCTCTTTCTCCCCCCTCTCTCCTACCATCTATCCCTCTCCCTCCCATTGTCCTTTCCTCCCTCCCTCCCTTCCTTTCCCCCTCCCTCCCTACATCCATATCACCCTCTCCCTCTCTTACTCCCTCCGTACCCCCCTCTATCCCCTCTCTCTCTCACTCTCTCTCTCTCCCCCTCTCCCTCTCTCTCCCTCTCTCTCTATATCTCTCTGTCTCTCTCTTCCTCATTCCCTCCCTTGCTATCTATCTCTCTCTCACTCCCTACTCCCCATCGTCACTTCCCTCCATCTCTACCCCTCCCCTCTCCCTCTCCCCCTCCCTCCCTCCCTCCCTCTGCGCCTCCCTTCATCCCCCCCTCCCTCCCTCCCTCCCTTCCTCTATCCTCTCTCTCTCTATCTCTTTCTTTCTCCCTTCATTCCTACCTCCCTCCTTCCCTCCCTCCCTCCCTCCCCC
>SZWC01001689.1:58956-68956 GCA_023375785.1 Penium margaritaceum | reverse complement strand
CTGCTACAGCAGCCTCCACAGCTGCTGCCGCACCCGCCACCGTGGTTGCCCTGACCCCAATTCTTTTCAGCCCTGCCCTACACATGGTTGTGCATTCCTGCATTCGACCCAGCATGTGTTCGGACACGTGTGTGACATTGGGTGTACTGCTCCTGCATGACTGGGCGTGCAGCTATCAGCTGATCCGCGACGCCATAGACTTCTGGTTCAACGCTCAGTGCGAGGACGTGAACATGTCGGCGGAGGCCTTGCAGCTGCTGTCTGCTGCCGCCCTCGCGGCCCACCGGAAGAAGCAGCTGCGCCAGCGCTCGGCACCCGGAGCGGAGCTGCAGGCCTCGCTGCGGCAGCACCAGCAGCACCAGCAGCAGCAGCAGCAGAGGCGGCAACGGCAAAAACACCAGCAGCAGCAGAGGCAGCAGCAACAGCAGCAGCAGCAACAGCAGCAGCAGCAGCAGCAGCAGCAGCTTCGGCATCACCATGAGCAACTGGGTGCAGGTACGGTTGAGTGACACTGTGTTCACTGATACGTTCTCCTCGTGCTAGGCTCGTTATGTCAGCCTGCCGTCGCTGGCCTGTACCTATGATCGTCCAGCTCTTCCCCCTCTCTCCCGTCAACGTGCTTGAAGAAGGATCTGGAAGGAGCATTGTGCATCCGGGCAGGACGCAAGCTGCTCGCTTTCCATGGGCTGAGACGTGAATTCTTTTCCACTTGTGCCTTGCTGCTTTGCTCCGCATTGTCGTGCCTTTGCTGCCCTGGCATACCGTGTTCTCCTGGGTTCCATCCTCTTTCCCTTCTTCTCCTTTCCCTTGCTTGATCTCAAACCCGACTATGTCCTTGCCTCTTGTCCTCCTCGTGGAGCCTTAACGAGGTTTGTGTCATTTCATTTTCCCTTAGCATTTCTGCCCATGCAAATGTCATCTTCCCCTGGTCTCCTGTTTTCCGACTCCCCAAGTTTTCTGGGATGGGTTTCCGGACTGCATATGTGCACTGTCGCCGCCTTGTCGTGCGTGTTGCCGGCGTTGGCAGGCAGCGGGGACCGGTTCCGATCCACCTCTGTCTCGTGACTGCAGCACGACCATCGCGACCGCGGGACGATGTAAAGCCTAAAGCGTTTAGCACAGAAACCTTTGAAGGATGTCACATGCGGGTGATTTATCAGTGTATCAGACGTAGTTCCTTCACTTCTATTTCAGGGCAAACAAATGGCGGTGAAGTTATCTCTTGTTTGGATAGCCTTAGGCATTTCTTACACCCGCCTGTCCATAACATGCGAACAACCACATTCATCCATTGTTCTCAGCATGGATTCCTACATCTTGTAAGTTAGTTTGAACTCTGGAAAAAACACTTCTGGTGCTTAAGGTAGCTGGGATGCAGATAGCCATCCATCGCTTAAACAGTAGAGGGTAAGGGGTCCCTTGGTTCAAAGTTGTATCATCTGGTAGGGCATAGGGTTGAGGTTGACCATGCCCCAGAGGGACCACCCTCGACATCTCATGTTGGTCCCGAAACTAAGACAAGATTGAGATGTGTTCGAACTCACATGGAGGGAGAAAGAAGTGTTTTTCATTTGCAGGGATGAGATGCATCCTGTTCTCTCCTCTCATTGCAACATGTGAGACCAATCTCATGACTCAAGTACACAACATGTGCTAGCCTCAGAATCTTTGTTAAGACGCCTGATCCACATGGGTGTTTCGATGAATTCACACAACCAATTGAGAATCTCGACATGGCTCGTGACGTGAAGGGCAACATGTGAGGGGGAGAGGGGAGGAGAGGGGGCTTGAGGGAGCCTGAGGACAAGCATGGATGAAGCTCGTGCTTAGGAGTTGGATAAACAAAAACAAGTACTGAAAAGTTCGTTTCGCTGTTAGAGGCACGCGGTGAAGCGAGGCCCACCCACCCACATCAAGTGGGGCTGTGTCCCACCGCCTGCAAGTGATGACGCTTGCTAGAGTGCACGCGGTGACACACAAGAGATGGGTGCCACGTGCGTAGCCATGGAATGGAGAAAGCGGGGCCCTTAGGCCCGGGCGCCACCTAGGGATCGAACCAAACCGGTAAGCGAGTGAGCTTCCGATGGGTTCTCACACATCGGGATGACCGGAACAGACGCCCAAACCTCAATCTATGGAACATCAACAGAAAGACTCTCTTGAACGCAACTCGATGCAAAACCATGAAATGCACTGTCTGACTCGCACGCGAGTAACCCCAAATGTGACCATTCACTCTCACCTCCCTGATCACGGAGGTGTCGCTGTTGGACGATATGGGAGAGAACTGCTTCCCTATGACGGCCCGCAGGAGGACATAGTCCTCTGGCGAATGAGGAGTGATGACGATTCCTGACGATGGGCGCCAGTGCAGATGTTCTGGGGAGACCAAGGTTGGAGGAGAGTAGGGGCCACTGGGGAGTACGTAAAATGAAGGTCCCCTTAATGATGGGGGCCACCACCAGGGGTAAGGCGGCGAAAGAGGCGCAGCGGCGGTGCTGTAGACAACGGCAACATGGGAGGTGGGTGGACTCTGGCTCGAAGATGTAGTGAAGGTAGAGGAACAAGAAACTGTGCCACCGCCGCTGGTGGAACACACCCAGTGCGCTCACATTACAGAAGCGAGGCGAGCGTTATCAAGAGGAGCGGGGGCACTTTTGGGCAGCGTGCACTATAGTACTGAAGTTCTAGCATGTGATCATGCTAGAGGATGAGGGTGAAGATGATGACCTGTTGGTGCTTCTCCCTTTTCCACGCCCGTCCTGTCTACCAGCCAACCCCCCACCAAAAGGAGTTGCCTTTCCCCTTCCTGCAACCTCGGCCAACATCCTGAGTCACTACGGAAGCAGCAAGACCAGAGAATGAGGGGGTAGAAGAGGTAAATGAGGAAGTGGTTGAAGGTAAGTCCATGGTGGTAGCTACAGCGATGGTAACACAGTGAATGCACTTGTTGTACAATGCGCTCCACTAGTTGGTTAGGCACAGTGTTGTCAACTCCCAGATTGCGCCAATGCCAGGAGGGGCATAAGCTGGGATGCCTTCTGCGACGATGGACTCGATCTCAGAGGCTTTTGTCTCTCTGAAGATGTTAGAGAGCTCAGGAATGAGGTCATTGATGACGGAGAGGAATGCTGGGAACTGGCCTGGAGCTGTCTTGCCAAGATCTCATAACAGACGGAGACCGCGAGCCGAGTAGGCATCAGTTGTCCTATCAGAACGCATGGACAACGTGTTTAACTGAACAATGAGGACACTCCGTGCGGTATGGTCTGTCACTGTGGTGCGACGCTTGATGGGAGCATGTGCCACGACTGGGTCAGCAGGTATGAAGCGTGCGGTGTCAGTATTGTAGGATCCAATCTTATCAGTGACTTTGTCTGGACCTCTCAGGATGAGAGTATGAACAGCCCTAGCTGACTCTGACTCGATGGGGACAAAGGGAGGGTTAGCCAATGGATTAGGCTCATGGTAGTACTCCCAGAGCTGCCCGTCCTGAGCCCATGCACTGAAGCGAATTTCCAACACTAAAAGGTGAGATTAGGAGTCAAGTGGGTCGGTGTTGCGTTGAAGTCCCTTTGGCATTATTGGGGCAATGCAAGATCTTTGATGCGGCTGCGCAAGTTGCGGTGGCAAGTGTGAGGGGGTCAGACTGAACAGTCCCAGATGTGGTGGACACAGAAGTGGGTGCAGTGGAGAATGGAGTAGTGACGATGGGAACGGTGGACGCAGAGGGAATGACATACAGTGTGGGCTGAAGGCGGTTGAGGACCAAGTTGGCTATGCGGTCAACAAAGGTATCCTGGTCACCTTGCTCACAATGTAATCCCTCTTTTGCTGTCCGCTGGACAGTGAAAGTAGCTTGGAGTGAAGTGCCTGTGCGTTACAACTTTGCTTGCAATGCAATGTGTTTCTCAGCGTCAACCGACATGACATGAACGGTGTTTAATCCACTGAAAAAAAATGGTAGAGTTTTCCCTGAACCTCTCCGATATCCCCGCGAGACTCTGGGTGGTCGATCGGCGGGTGGTGGAACACCACCGTTGGCTGGATCCGATTTCCCCACGTGTGCGCCATTGGCATCAACATCACATCGATGCAGATGGATGTGCCGATGCCAGTGAAGGTCCTCTCCATCGGGAATGGTTCTCCGCCTGCTTGGTTCCAGAGAACCAAGCAGGCGGAGCTGCTGCTGATGAAGCAGCAGGGTACAGGGTAGAGCAGCAGTTGAGCAGTGGCAGGTTCCAGCTGCTGTTTCCACAACGTTTCAAACGGACGCAGGCAACGACTGCTTCTCCCCTAAAGTCTCAGACCAGTGTGGGTGCTGAAAAAGCAGCACGGTAGCTCACAGAGCTGAAGGGCCGGTCAGAGTCAAAGGTGCATGTTTAGGGAGAGCAGCGGCAGCTGTAGTGCCACAAGGCAAAGCAAAAGGTGCAATGCAGTAGAGGTGGATGCTTGTTGCTATTGCCCCAACGTCTCAGATGTACGCAGGTAATGACTGCTCCTGTCCCAATGTCTCAGACCAGCTCGGGCGCAGATCCGTGCCGGTGTGTGGCAGCTGCTGTTGCTGAAGCAAATATGGGTGTGCCTCTATTGCAGGGGCTGACTGCTAGTGCAGCGAGAGAGCTGCTGCATGTGTGCAGACAAAGCCATTGCTGATGAAGCAGCAGCCCAACTCCCAGGGCAGAAGAGGCGGCCAAAGTTGTTGATGGACGGGCACTTAGGACAGTTATAGCAGTTGGAACGTTGCTGTAGAGGCAGAGGTGCTGTACATTTTTGACTGAATTACACGGAAGAGGGCAACAAGAGAGCTGTTATGAAAGCCACGGTATGCACCAAGCTAGAGGGCCTGGTCCAGGATCGAATGCGGAAAGAGCAGTTTTTTGTCCGCAATGGGAGACGTGAGCATCCACGCCTTGATACCATTACATGATGATGCTTGCTAGAGTGCACGAGGTGACACACAAGAGATGGGTACCACGAGCATAGCCATGGAATGGAGAAAAAGGGGCCCATATTTTAGCTTGCAATGAGGAAAGAGAAGCACTAATAACCACGTGGGATTGACAGAAAGAAAGTAGTATTCTGAAAATGTACAACTCATAGAAAACACATCATGTCATTGTTAGAAAAGGTCAACAATGTAGCACTAACACCCTAACTTGTAGTCTAATGCCATGCATGAAACAGCGAATGAAATGGAGCTACTTCTTGGCCGCTGGCTTGCGCTTTGCAATCTTGCTAGCTGTCACAACAGCTGTGCAGTTAGCAGCTTTTGATGCAGCTGGAGGTGTTCCTTTTCCAGCCCTGGATGCTACCATTGAGGTCTGCTTCTGTCGTGGTGATGTGGCAAGATCCTTCATGACCTCGTTGCCTCCATCTACTGCTCCAGCAGCACTGGCGGCACCCTCCTCATGCTCCTCCTCTCCCTTCTTGTGCACTTCCTGCTCCTCCTCACCCTCATCATTCTCCTCAACAATGACACTCTTTTCATTGGCATCGGCAACACCCTGCTCCTTCTCAACGCCATCACCCACCTCATTGTTCCCCGTTCCACCTTGCTTGCTGCTTTGTTCCAGCTTTGCCTATTCCTGGAATCTCACAGGCCAAGCATGTGGCAGACGGGGCGTGTCGATCATGACACAAACTGATGCCATTACCTCCACAACATCATCATCAGTCCCTGCCACCACCTCTTTATCATCACCTTACTCATCCTCGTCGCTCTCCATCTCCTCCTCAGGCTCACTGAGAACTCCGTCCTCCTCCAAAATGTCACCGTTATCCTCACTAGCCTATGCTTCTGCTGCTGGTTCTGCTTCAGCTTCAGCTGCTGCCGCAAGGCCTACTATGGCTTTCCTTACACTGCATCCGTAATGCTTCCTCAGCTGTACATTGCAATGCACAAGTAGCTCCAGTGTTTCCACCTTGAGCCGGCTTCTCCTGGTAGTGTGGATAAGCTCATGCATAGAAAACACACGGGGCTTAGATTTTTCAGCTACTACACCTACAACCAGAAGGCTTTCCTTTCTGGTGATACGTCTCACCTCATGCTTCCTAGACCAGTAGCTATAATCGCTCTTGGACCCAATCTTCTTCCATAACTCCAGTTCTACCAAAGTCTCCATCTCTTCCCTCAGCTCCAGCAGCAATTCAATCATGTAGTGCACCAAGGCAAAGTGGATGTCGCATTTGACCTTCAGCACCTTGCCACCCATCTTCTCCTTCAGCCAAGTCTGCAGAATCACATTGTTCCTGAAAAATGCAACCACTTTCTTGCACCTCCCAATGAACTTGCACCCCACGCACTTTCCCCAACGTCCTTCATGATCAAATCAATGTTGTGGGCACAGTAGCTTTGGAAAGACAACCTGGGATACTTGCCCCTGAGCTCAGGAATTGCTCTTTTGTTCATAGACGCATCGTCATAGATAACTGAAACTATCTAATCCTCTCCCAACATCTCAATTGTTGTTTCAATCATGGAAGTGATGTGATCAGAATATCCAGTCAGTCCACTTGCATCTTGGGAGAAAACATGAACTGACCCAAAGGGATTCACGGCCATGACATTGTAGATCGGTCTCACTTGCTGATGTGACCATTCATCCACCACCAAACTGCAGCTGTAGGTTGACCACCCCTGTTTGTACGGAGCTTCCAACTCCTCAAGCTCCTTGTCAAGCTTTGGCAGCAGCTGCTCTACCATGGTTGTTCTGCTGGGGAGACGGAAAGCATGCGTGGTTTTTTTTGCAGACTTAACAACCTCCATAAAGACTGGATCATGGCAGAAAGAGATGGGCTGTGCACCAATAGCCATTAAATTGATGATTTCCGAGTGACACCACTCATTTTTTGAGTTGTCGGAATGCTCAACCATTGTGGACTGAGGCAAAGAAGCTGCACTGTTGAAGTCAAATAGAGGAATCTCACCCTCCAACCGTGTTGATGCCGGCTGCCTCTGAATCTGCTCTCCCAATCATGTTTTTCCTCATCACTGGAGTCCACCAGCACGTTGCCAAGAGCGGCTGTTGACTCCTCCTACGTCTTCTCCCACAGCTTCAGCCACTGAACAATCTTGTCTTTTGTCTCCCACTCCTTTCTCTCTCTTCTGTACAGCGTGACATTGTGAGGTTACCAACCAGCGGGTGGTGGTGGGTGGAGATCGAGACCAAGTCCGTCTCGGCAGGTTGGAAGTGGGTTGGGGCACTTCCTGACGTTTGGATTGCTGTACGTGAAATGACCACGGATCTGGTCGCACGTTCCACTGAGCTCCGTGGCGCACAAGCCGCAGATAAATCCCGGGTTCTTGGCCTCGGTAGGGGATGAATCATTATGCTTTGAAAGTTCTTTTTTCAGGAAGTCGCTTGTGAGCGACCTCTTCTTTGGCGGGTTCTATTTTGCTGCGTCAAACAGCTTGGAGACGGCTGAGAATCGCAGGGGAGATTCCTTGGATGTAGAATTAGACGCCCGGTTGGAGGAACTTGGTGTATGTGTCTGGGAACCTCCAGCAGGTAAAGCCATGGTGGAGCATGCCTCAGCAATAAGCCCCAGACAGCCAACTTTCGCGAGACACACGGAAGATCATGACTGCTCTAGGCTAAAGGCTCCACTGGGGGTGGCGGACAGTGTGGAAATGACACTATCCACCGCCCTCCACGGCAAGAAGAATCGATTGACACCGTTGATCGATTCGTTGATGTTCACTGGACACCTATGTATTGATCATCGGTGTACATGGATTCATGGATTCAGTGCATGTGGACACCTATTGGTCCGCAAACGCAAGACATAATGGAAATGATTTTTGTACGAGGTACATCATGCTTCATGCTGAACAAAGCATCCATATAACCAGGCTGGAATGACAGTTGGATGTCAATCTATGGTTGCATATCAGTAGCCGGTTGCAAAGATGGATGCCAATAAGATAACGTGCATCCTCATTGGCTGTTAAGGCTGTGTTATGCCACATGGCATGACTGCGTGGCATGCAATGGCTGCACATGGGTGGTGCGTGAATGTGATAATGTGAAAACTAAAAAAAAATTGAACTCAACCTCTCTGATATCCCCGCGAGACTCTGGGTGGTCGATCGGCGGGTGATGAAACACCACTGTTGGCTGGATCTGATTGCCACTCGTGTGTGCCACAGGCATCAACATCACATCGATGCGGATCGATGTGCCGATGCCAGTGAAGGTCCTCTCCATCGGGAATCAAGGGCAGCACAGATTTGTCGTATGTCTAGTCATTTTTGGTGTAGCTGGTGACAACATTTGAGGATTGTACACAAAAGAACAACCAGACATGTGGGATAGAGAGGGTGTAATGTGCCATCCAAAAGGGAAGCCTCAGGATGCCGGTCATGAGTGTATCAAGAGAAATGTGCCGAGAGTATTCCCACAAACTTGACATCGGCTCGTATCGTCATTTCCAGCTACATCAATGAGCAAATGACATGGAGAAATTCAGTGACAATGACTTCCCCCCTCCCAGCTTTGAGACATCGAGGGACTTCAGCAGTCTCTGACCTGCTGCTGTTTTTGCTGCTACTACTACTACCACCACCACCAAAACGACCACCACCACCACGACCACCATCACCAACACCACCACCACCAGCAGCACCAGCAGCACCAGCAGCACCAGCAGCACCAGCAGCACCAGCAGCACCAGAAACAGCACCAGAACCAGAACCAGCAGCACCAGCAGCACCAGTACCACCAGCACCAGCAGCAGCACCACCACCAGCACCACCAGCACCACCAGCAGCACCACCACCAGCACCACCACCACCACCACCACCACCAGCAGCACCAGCAGCACCAGCACCACCAGCACCACCAGCAGCACCACCACCAGCACCACCACCACCACCACCACCACCAGCAGCACCAGCAGCACCAGCACCACCAGCACCACCAGCAGCACCACCACCAGCACCACCACCACCACCACCACCACCAGCAGCACCAGCAGCACCAGCACCACCAGCACCACCAGCAGCACCACCACCAGCACCACCACCACCACCACCACCACCAGCAGCACCAGCAGCACCAGCACCACCAGCACCACCAGCAGCACCACCACCAGCACCACCACCACCACCACCACCACCAGCAGCACCAGCAGCACCAGCACCACCAGCACCACCAGCAGCACCACCACCAGCACCACCACCACCACCACCACCACCAGCAGCACCAGCAGCACCAGCACCACCAGCACCACCAGCAGCACCACCACCAGCACCACCACCACCACCACCACCACCAGCAGCACCAGCAGCACCAGCACCACCAGCACCACCAGCAGCACCACCACCAGCACCACCACCACCACCACCACCACCAGCAGCACCAGCAGCACCAGCACCACCAGCACCACCAGCAGCACCACCACCAGCACCACCACCACCACCACCACCACCAGCAGCACCAGCAGCACCAGCACCACCAGCACCACCAGCAGCACCACCACCAGCACCACCACCACCACCACCACCACCAGCAGCACCAGCAGCACCAGCACCACCAGCACCACCAGCAGCACCACCACCAGCACCACCACCACCACCACCACCACCAGCAGCACCAGCAGCACCAGCACCACCAGCACCACCAGCAGCACCACCAGCACCACCACCAGCACCACCAACAGCACCACCACCACCACCACTACTACTACTACTACTACTACTACTACTACTACTACTACTACTACTACTACTACTACTACTACTACTACTACTACTACTACTACTACTACTACTACTACTACTACTACTACCACTACTATTACTGCTACTGCTACTTCAATTACTCATACTACTACTACTGCTACTACCCTTTCTGCTTCTACTACTACTACCACTACTGCTACTACTGCTGCTGCTGCTGCTGCTGCTGCTGCTATTACTACTACCACTAGCACTACGACTACTACCAACACCACCACCACTACCACTACTACTACTACTACTACTACTACTACTACT
>SZWC01001689.1:21861-32761 GCA_023375785.1 Penium margaritaceum | reverse complement strand
CCCCCCCTCCGTCCACATTCCCCCCACCCTCCTGCAAGGCAGCACTGACAGGACTGCTATTGCAGACAGACTGACTGCTGCGTGTGTCTCGCCCGTCTTGTCTGTGTGCCTTTGTGACAGCACCCCTCTGCTTCTGCTTGCCTCCACGGGTCACACTGCTGCATGAAATTCTGCACCATCCACACACACTCAAACGCAGTCCGCTGGTTTCCATGCCGCGAAACAGATGTGGCCGAAAATGCAGCATGGATGAACAGCTATCCATGTGAATGTTCCATGGTGGCCTGTGCCACCGGATCCTCTGGTTGCTTTCCCACGTGCATGGACATGGATCGAAGGAGAACAATGCCACCGATTCTTAACCTGCCACTGCCCATTTCTTGCCCTCCTCCAGAGTCCCCTTCACATCACAGCCGTTTTTCTCCACCACCTCCTTCTTCATATCTTGTCAGCTGCAGCAGCAGCAGCGGCAACAGCAGCAGCAGCAGTGGCAGCGGGGAGGCAGAAGCAGCTGTTCGTCTCATCTCATGATGAGCTGCTGACCTATAGCCCAGATGACAGCGACGGACCCGTCCTCCTTTATGGGTCTGTCGTTGCACTCGTCCGCAGTGCTGAGCCTGCGTGCAAAGTGCAGCTGCGTCCACGTGTCGCCCGTCGCGGCGTCGTATGCCTCCTGCCCCGCCAGCAGCTGCACGTCCTGCTGCGTGTCCGCCTTCACGCCGTTGCCGTCACGCGACTTGTTGAACAGAAATGCGTCCACCACCGCCGCCTTGCCGTCTGCCACCCACCCTATCACGGCATCTGCAGCAGAGAAAATGAAGCACATAGGGGAGCTTCTTTAACGTTTCAGCAGTGAGGTGGCACAGTCGTGGTCACAAACAATGTACCACAAGAAGCAGGAGAAGAATTTGGCTGCTGCTGCTGCTGCTTCTGCTGCTGCTGCTGCTGCTGCTGCTACTGCTGATGCTGATTGTGGTGTGGTGGTTCCTTCTGTGGCCCCAGCACAAGGATCAGCAGCAGTAGCGACAGCGGCAGCAGTGGCGGCCACAGCAGTTTTAAGCAAGACGAGTGGCGGACTATTGGAAAGGAGCTCCTAGATGGTGGCCACCACTCCATCGGGACTCGTTCCCCGCTTACTCACCAGACCCTGCCATTGCGCCGACCTCGGAGAACCCGATGCCCACCCATCCCGCGGTGCGTGCATGTACCGCCATGTGGATTGCGCCCGTGCTGCGGTCGACGGACCAGTAGAGGTGCAAGTCGCCCGCCGCGAGCTCGGCGTTGTTGTCGTACACGGAGAGAGGGGGGAGGTACGCGCCGTCCGCCACAGTGGAGTATGGTGACACCGCGGCAGAGGTGGCAGAGGACAGAGTGTTTCCAGTGATGTTGCTCCTCCTCCTGCTTCCAGCGCTGCTGCTGCTGCTCCTCCTAGTAACGTTGCTGCTGCTGCTGCTCCTCCTGGTAATGTTGCTGCTCCTGTGGCTGCTGTTGCTGCTGCTAATGCCGTCCACGCTGCTTCTTTCGCTGATGATTGCGGAACCAGCACTTGCTGCAGCAGCAGGTGCGAAGCAGCAGAGAGCGCAGGCGAGGATGACGACGGCTGCAGCTCTCCACACAGAACGCATAAGAGAGGATGACCGTTCCTGCATGTTGCGGCCCTCTGGCAGCTGCTGCTGCTTCTGCTGCTGCCCATGCTCCTCCTCGTACTGGTCACTCTGTGCAGCCCCCTCGTCTAGCCGCCGCAGCTGTTGCTCAGCATGCTCCTGCGGCTGCAGCAAGCTCGCAGCTACCGCCGCCATACATTGACCTGCTTGATGGCTCAGCATGGCGCACGCTGCTCCACACTACACCACACCAGGGGTGTGACCCCACACCACACACGTTCTCCGATGCGTACGTTGTGATGTGATGTGATGTGTTCCAGCGGAATACAAACTCTTGTGAGTGCCAGCCACAGGTTGTGTCACACACACGTGCGTGGGCGGCTGGCCTCACAGCAACCTTGAAGGCTCTACTGCGGAGGGACTGGCCTGCGGGGTTGAGCCGAGCCCGCAACGGCTGCAGTGCAGTGCAGCCACACGCACTCTAGAGAAGTTCACACTCTGCGCTGCGCCTCGTGCTTGGAGGGTCAGCGGTGGGCTGCCACCGCTGCTTGCACTGCTACTGCCACTACTACCCTTGCTTCAGTCCGTTGCCGTTGCTGTCGCTATAGCTTCTGTTCTGTTCGCTGCTAATGCCACGGTTGCTGCCGCTGCAGAGAGGTGTGAGGCTAGTCTCAAACAGGTGCAGGTCAGTCAAGTCTACAGCGATCTCACAAAAGGGCGACCCAAGCGCCTTGGAGGAGAGGCAGGTTGGTGGCCCGCTCCTTGAAGAGCATCCTGAGTTGGCAGTGCAATACCTCGACGGCCCTCACTCATGTCCTGCTCAGGGTCAGAGTTGGAACACGCGTCTTTGTGCACCCGCGGTGACAAGGTCAGCACCTCTTCTCCCCCCTTCACGTGCGCTTCAGCTTGGGCTTCAAGGGCATGCATGCACTGAAGGGCGCAGTGAAGTAAAGTGAAGGGTGGTTTCGCGAAGGCGACGGCCATAATGCGTCTGCGGGTGATGATCGGAGGTGAAGCGCGGCAAGCTTCGCGTCGTTTTTTCTTTGGTTGGGCCAATCACCAAAGCAAACGCGAGGCGAAGCTTGTATTGCTCCCCCGATTCCGATCCTGCATTTGCTGCTGCTGCTGCCGAAGGTGCTGGTTCTATGATGCTCGGGCCATTGCTTCTGCTGCTGTTCGTGCTGCTGCTGCTATTGCACCGGGTGCTGCTGATCCTATTGTTAGCCCTACTGCTGCTGCGGCTGATTCTGCTGCTGCTGATGCTGATATTGCTGCTGTTGTTGCGGATGCTGCTCGTGCTGCTGCTGCTGGAGCTAGTGGCGCTGCTGTTTCTGCTGCTTCTGCTGCATTTTCTTCTCCTTCTGCTGCTATTTCTTGTGCTTGTGTTGCTTTAGTGTTGCGGTGCCGCTGCTGCCGGTACTGCCGCTGATACTGCTGCTGCCGGTACTGCATTGTACCGCTGCTGCTGCCGGTGCGTCGTCTGTGGCTTTCTAGGCAGAAAGTGCGAAGGGGCACTGTGCCCGGCCACCTGCTGGACGCTGGCAGAATCGAAACGTGTGTGCATAGCGCACGCGCGTGCTGTGCTGACAGCAGGTCACGCATGCGGAAGTAGATGTATGTATGTAGCTGCGGAGCCGACAGCCTGTCTCCTCGGTTTCGGGCGGAACGTTGTCTAGGGGCAAGGGCGAAGGGCGAGCGAGGGAGGATGTGGTTTGCATTCGTACACTCCCCCCCTCCCCCCCTCCCGACTGACCGCACGCTGCCATGTCAATTTCCTGCCAGGTCATTTTGGAAATGCGGTGAGAGGTGATGCCGGCATGGCATGACAGCTGGCAAGACCAGAGGAGCCGACAGTACCACACCATGTGCGCAGCTCGCTGGCAACAGGACCGCAGCAGCAGCCGGACGTCGCTGGCGCAGAGCTTGTAGAGTTGGCGACGGTGATGGCAGCGTTGGTTTGGCGCCAGCACGTGCGTCTGGGCACAGCTGGTCGTGCGGACAACAATCGTGACAGACGGTGAGGAAATGGAGAGTCTAGGCACGGAAGAGGACAGGAGAGTGAGGAAGCGAGGAAGCTGCCATTGGGAGCACCATGGTCTGCGATGCTTGTGAGTGAGAAAGCGGAGCACCTCATGCTCACTGCGATGGAGCTGCTGCTACTAGCTGCTGCTGCTGCTGCTGACAGCGTCTGTTTTGCTCCAACGCAAGGAGGCACGGGCCGTGCCGCACGGCATAGAGCGGGCTGGCAGGCCGCATCGCCCACACAGCGCCTCGGCATTCCCAAGACGTTAGGCGCGGAGCGCGTTTCCCCTCGAAAACGACGGAGAGCTTTTGGGTCAGTTACTTCGGCTGGTACGACTGCGCAAAGCAGTACCTCTAACAGGAGAGTTTAGAATAGGGCCAAATAGCCCTTCTACCCAATCCACGAGGGAGTCAGGAACGCCCTACACAGCAAACAAGAATATTCAAGCCCTGTCCATTGACTTTAAAAATAGGACTCATCTGCCCATTCGCTTCACCATGCTCGATCAGCGGCATGCGCCGCAGATCGAGCAAAGCAAGGTGGGGCATTGTTGTGCTTTGTGCCATTCCTATACAGTTTACTATGACCACTCCGTCGTGTCCATACTCGTGCAGATCCCTGAGGCAGGCGGCCCTGGTGACACAGGCGTGACGACAGGCGGCGGACTACCAGCTTGGAGCTGACCGACCACTGTTCCAGAGCCCCAGATGCCACCGGGACTCTTTGCTGTGTTTTCTACGTCTTGCAGGCGTCTTTCGGCGGACTCGCCATGAGGCCTATTTGCATGTTTTCACATTGTATGTCCTCTGTCTATCGTTGGATGCATGCATGTGACCAGTCGTAGCGTCCGTGTTTTCATTCTGCACGTCTAGGTTCAGACGACTTAGCATTCGGACATGTGTGCGCAGAGTTACGGCCAAAACAGTTGTTTTGGGCCGGTTTTATGACAGCTTTTGGACTGCCGCGTGCGACACCCACCGTGCGCCGCGGCAAGTATTTATGCCATGGACCTATCATTTGTCATCTCTCTCTGCATATGCTATATTGAAGCATTCTGACACAGTGCCTTGTGAGAAGATTCACCGCAGCTTCCTAGCAATGCTGCTGTTGACGTGGCGGCATAGACCAGTAAGCTTAACGCACTAGCATGCAAGCGGGTGCGAGAACAGCAAGGATCAGACTAGGAGAGACAAGACAAGTCTCAGAAGCTGCATTGTAGTGAATGTGCAGAGAGCGTTGACAAATCACAGGTCCACAGCATAAATAGCCGACGCGGCTCACAGCGGGTGGCGCACGCGGCGGCACCTGTCTGTCCTGAACCGGCCCAAAACCACTGTTTTGGCCATAACTCTGCGCACACGCGTCCAAACGGAGCGCCGTCTGATCCTACGGATGCAAGACGAAAAGACGGACACAGCGACTGGTCACACGCCTAAGTCCGGCAGCAGCCGGAGAGTGTAATAAAACAAACATGCAAATCAGCCAGGCAAGGCTGTCCACCGAGAAAATCCTGAATGTCTCCAAACGCAGTCCGTAGGTCGAGGCAACCCTCCGGTACACCGAGTGGGCTACCAGGCCGCCTCCAGCGGGTGGAGCACCACCTCAGGGGGCTCCGTCTCCAGCTGGGTCTGCCTCAGGGATCTGCACGAGCATGGACACGGCCGAGTGGTCACAACCAACTGTACAACTGTGTATGTCTGACAGCATCACAACACTCCCCCATGACCCGATGGTACGCATGTCCATACACGTGCAGAACGCGTGCCGGTGCAACACAGAGTGCTCAACAGAGACCTTGACAGTCACCCACTCTCAGACAGGGGCAAACCGACAGACCGAACAGCCCCGAGAAACTTTCCACGAGCCAGTGCCTTAGTCAAAAAGTCAGCACGCTGCAAGTCTGTGCCCACCCAGACGATGGAGATCAACTGCAGAAAGAAAACTAGGCAGCAGGTTGGGGCAGCAGCGTTGTTGATGCAACGTGCGGGCTTCCACGCTCGTTGCTTAAGTCAGCTGCCCCCTCAGTCTACTGCTCTACAGTCTAAGTCTGGAAGCTCTGGGTTTTGTTACTCAGAAACGCGCGTGCCAGAGTTAGCGCCAGAAAACAGCTGAAAACTGACAATGACTGATTAGGAATGAAGAATGAACAACAATGGGAGACCCCTCCAAGTTCTAGGCCCCCCCCCAGCTCTGTAGAGCTTGTTACTCAGTTCATCAGCCAATCAGAAAATAGATCAATTCAGGCTGGCAGGTTTTCTCGGTGAAGCCTGCCAGGCAGCTGACAGCCCAAAACCCGGGCGTCGTCCGTTTTGCCTGAAAACTGGACCATACCATAATACCGACGCTGCGAACGCAGCCGTGTGGTCAAAATCTGCTAGAAAAATAGTAGCGAGGAGTTATGGCAGCCTGAACCCAGATTGTGCCCACAATGGTTTATGCTGCCAAGCAGGGCTATGCAACATGCAACTGGGACCCTGGGCAGTGCATGACGATGCAGACGCGATGGGACGCACTGGACGTATGCAAGCAGCAACTGCGGTGTCAATGACCGCCGGCAGCACGACCGCCGAGGAGGCCTGCCGATGGAGCTGAGCGCGTCGCCAGAGAGAGGAGGCTCCAGCGAACTGCGAGAAACCTCAGCGTGCGTCGGCTCCACCGGACGACACTCCATCAGCGTCGAGTCCCGCCGTCAGTCATCTGCACGCCGATGTACACAAGTCGGGAGGACACAACAGAGCACAATGAGAGATGCAAAAAAACCAACACTCCCCCATGACTCACAGGCGTAGTGCACATGGGCGGACAGGGACACGGTCAACATCCAGACTCCCCCAGGGCATGCAGAGACGCAGGCAAAGATAAAGAGAGAGCCACTCACGGACGTACGCCGACTGAACTCACAGCCTTCCTAAACAGTCGCGCTTCAGTGCCTTGGTCAGGAAGTCAGCCAACTGCCTTGCTGTCTCAACCCACACGATGTTGATGCTGCCGTCATGTAACAATGAGTGCACATAGTGATACTCAACGTTGATGTGCTTTGTGCGTGTGTGATGCACGCCGTCATTGTCAGCGATGGCCATGGCACTCTCATTGTCACAATGCAACGTGATGGATGGGACGGACTGACGCAACTCGGACAACAGACGACGCAACCACACACTCTCACACTCGCCTGATCCAAGAGCCACGTACTCAGCCTCAGCAGTGCTGCGTGCAATGTACCCCTGCTTGCCACTGCGTCAGGACACAGCCATGCCGCCAATCAGAAAGATCCACCCTGTGCGACTCTTACCGTCAGGACTGCCGGCCCAGTCGCTGTCGGTGTAGCCCACTGCGACAACAGACGGTTGACGGCGGAACATGAGACCTCGCCGAGGAGTCAAGACGACATAGCGCAGTACTCGGATCGCGGCCTCGTGGTGGAGGTGACGTGGCTCCTGAGAAAACTGGGCCAGGAGGTTGACGGCGAACGCGATGTCTGGACGCGTCGTCGTCGCCAGGAACATTAGTGACCCGATGACTCGCAGGTACGTGGTCACATCAACTGGCTCCCCCACAACAGCTGGGTCAGGACTCTTCAGCTTCACATGGCCATCGGGCGACATGGGTGAGGATGCGCTCGCCACGACTGGGAGGTCCTCGACGAAGCGAGTGGACAGAGTCTGCACATAAGCAGCCTGATGGACATGGAGGATGCCCTCGGAGCGATCATGCTCGAGCTCCATGCCCAGGAAGACTCGGGCAGACCCGAGATCCTTCATCTGGTAGGTGGCGTGCAGCAGGTCCTTGACGCACTGGATGGCGGCCGTGTCTGGCGACGCAATGAGGAGGTCATCGACGTACACCAAAACAGCAGCGAAGGTCTGGCCTCGCGGACTGACAAACAGTGCAGGGTCCGCGGTGTTGCGCTGGAGCCCACAACGAAGGAGCGTGCTGCTGATCTCTTGGTTCCAGCACCGAGGCGACTGCTTCAGGCCATAGAGGGCCTTACGCAGTCGCCACACTCTCCCGGTGCCATCGTCAAAGCCTGGTGGTCGCACCATGTAAAGCTCCTCACCCTCCAGTGAACCATGGAGAAAAGCATTGCTCACATCCATCTGATGTAGCTCCCACCCGTACTGGGCGACCAGGCTGAAGAGCGCCCGGCTGGTGGAGAACCGGCCAACTGGGGCAAAGATCTGGTCATAGTCGACCCCAGGGACCTGGGCAAACCCCTTTACAATGAGGCGGGCCTTGTACTTGTCCAAGGACCCGTCGGGTTTCCACTTGCGCAGAAAGACCCACTTGGCGCCGATGGCCTTCCGACCTAGAGGAAGGTCGACAAGGTCATACACGTGGTGCTGTCGGATAGCGGTGAGCTCATCGGCGCAGGCAGCGTCCCAGTGTGCGGCCTCAGGAGAGGCTCGTGCCTCGCGCAAGGTGGTTGGGTCCTCCGGGCGTGCTGTGGAGCGGACTGAGAGAGCATGTGCCTCTCGCGCCCCAGGTGGGATGCGCGCCAGGGCAGCCATGACAGCGTGCCGATGCTCGTGATGGAGCATGGCGTAGCCCAATGCGGAGCCCGGGTGTAAATCTGCAATGATGGCCGATGTGGTCAGGCCCTGGGCCTTGGTGCCAGGGTCCCCACTCACGACCGTGGGAGTGGAGGAGGCACGTGGAGCCACGGGGGGTCGAGGCGCTACCGAGCGCGGTGCGACGGTCTGCACGCTCACCGACGGCCTGGGTCGGAGGCTGCCGCCAGGGCCACGTGTGTAGCGTGGCAAGGCATGCGACGGCGCTGAGTCTGATGGGCCAGTGGAGGCGACTGGGGCTGTCGGCCCGGAGAGATCAGCGGACACGACGGGGGCTGCCGGCCCGGAGGGACCAGCAGACGCGATTGGGGCAGCTGGCCCGGAGGGACCAGCGGACGCGACTGGGACAGCTGGCCCAGAGGGACCAGCGGACGCGATTGGGCCAGCTGGCCCGGAGGGACAAGCTGACGCGACAGGGCCAGCTGGCCCGGAAGGACCAGCGGACGCGACTGGGGCAGCTGGCCCGGAGGGACCAGCGGACGCGGCTGGGGCAGCTGGCCCGGAGGGACCAGCGGACGCGACTGGGGAAGCTGGTTCGGAGGGACCAGCGGACGCGGCTGGGAAAGCTGGCCCGGAGGGACCAGCGGACGCGACTGGGGAAGCTGGCCCGGAGGGACCAGCGGACGCGGCTGGGAAAGCTGGCCCGGAGGGACCAGCGGACGTGGCTAGAGAAGCTGGCCCGGAGGGACCAGCGGAGGCGGCTGGGGAAGCTGGCCCGGAGGGACCAGCGGACGCGACTGGGGCAGCTGGCCCGGAGGGACCGAAGAATGTGTCACCTGGATGCGGTAGGATGGAGGACGGACTCACCACTCCCCCACGCGATGGGATAGACACAGACGAGCCGGAGCGAATGAGGTCGCGAGGAAACAAGTCCTCGAAGAAGAGGGCATCCCGGGACTCGACGATGCAGTGTCGGGAGGGATCCCAGAAGTGCCAGGCCTTGGACTGGCAAGAGACACCGAGGAAGGTGCAAGGACGGCCGCGGGGGGCGAGCTTGCCGCCCTGCTGCGGGGCGGGCAGCCAGACAATGGCGACACAACCCCAGACGCGAGCGGGGCGGAGGTCAGCGCGCTGACCGCACCAATGTTGGTACGGCGTGGAGTGACGGGGAAGGGGACCGTGGGGAATCCGGTTCCAGACCTAGGTCATGTAGGCCATGGCTTCAAAGTAGAAGCCCTCGGAGAGACCGGACTCGGCACGCATGGTGCGGACGGCGTCGGCCATGGTCCGGTTCCACCGCTCGGAGACACCGTTCTGGGCGGGGGTGTAGGGTGCCGATGTCTCGTGGTGGATCCCGCGGGAGGCGAGGAAAGTCGGGGACTCACCCATGTACTCGCCACCACGATCTGAGCAAAAGCGGCGAAGGGAGCGGCCACACGCGCGCTCTGCGAGGACAAGCCAGTCCTGGATGGCCCGGGCGACATCGCTCTTCTGCCTAAGGCAGAAGACCCAGCGATAACGAGAGTAGTCGTCCATGAGGGTGAGGACATAGTGGCCATGCTCACCGACCGACACGGTGGGGAGAGGGCCCATGACATCCGAATGACCAAGGTCGAGAGGGGCAGATGCACGGTAGGCAAACAAGGGGTACGTGGACCGGTGCATTTTCCCCTGAGCGCAGTCAATGCACTCAGTGGGGCATGGGCGAGGGAAAGTCTCTGGATCAAGGCCCGAGGCAGGCTGGGTGCGAAGCATGCTGTCCACAGCGGCAGAGTGGACGTGGCAGAGGCGGCGGTGCAAGAGGCGTTTGTGCTGAGGAGAAAGCGTACTGGTGACGAGCACATGGCCTGTGGCGGCCGACGAGGAGGAGACGGGAGAAGAAGAGGAGAGACGAGGAACATGCCACAGGTTGCCACGGACAATGGCGTGCAGGACGACAAGACCAGACGGACGCAACAACACAGTGCCAACACCACGCGAGTGCACAACATCCATGCTCATGCGGTCAAGGGCAGTCACGGACAGGAGGCTGAGCTCGAGACCAGGGACGAAGAAGACATCGGTCAGAAAGACGTCACCGGCAGGACCACGAAAACGAACGACGCCAACACCACGGACAGGCAACACCTGTCCAGAGCCCGTCCGGACACCCGAGACATTGCCGATAGGACCGAGCATACTGAAGGCCTCACGAGAGGCCGTCATGCGATGCGTGGCCCCAGAGTCGATGATCCAGGTCTCAGCAGGGTCCTGGACCGGGGTCGCTAGATCGCTAATGGTCACATGGCAGCAGGCGAGGGACGCGGACGCGGTGGACGGAGGCGCGAAACGGGACCGCCAATCGTCAAGCCAGGCAACATCATCAAGAAGAGAGGCGGAGGAGGCCACGGGCGACGACGAGACAGACGAGGAAATGGGACACGACCGTAGTTCAGTCTCAGTCATGCAGGGCGGGGCAGAAGAGCAGGAGGTGACGCAACTCGCACTTCCCTGGGGAGGAGGGCGAGGTAGGCCGAGCTGGAGCGTGATAAACTGCTCTAGCTGACGCTCACGGGAGGAGGGCCCGGGAGTGTAGACGGAGTGCGGAGTTACGGCGCCGGAGCCCGGGTAGTAGGAGCGCTGCGCCGGTGAAGGAAGCGGGGGCGCCGACAGCTACGGGTAGTACTGCTGCGGCGCGGGTGTCTGCGGGACAGGCGGAGCTGTCGGAGTGGCAGAGTCGCTGGACGAGGTCAAAGTGGTCGGGCCAGCAGCGGCGACGGCGGCAG
>SZWC01001689.1:0-13592 GCA_023375785.1 Penium margaritaceum | reverse complement strand
CCGAGATACTCACCGCCGCGGTCAGAGCGGAAGGTGTGGAGGGAGTGACGAGACTGACGCTCGGCCATCACGAGCCACAAGCGCACGGCTAGAGCGGCATCACTCTTGTGGCGGAGGCAGTAGACCCACCGCATGCGGGTGAAGTCATCCGTGAGGGTAAGAACATACCGACCACGGTCAGCGACAGACTCGACAGGGAGAGGTCCGAGGAGGTCCGAGTGGACAAGCTCCAGGGGACGCTGCGCGCGAGTGACGGAGGCAGGGTAGGTGCATCGAAGCATCTTGCCCTGAGCGCAGAACAGACAGTCGGTCTTGGGCGGCTTCTCGAAGGAAGCCGCGTCAAGACCGAGAGCGGGCTGTGTACGAATGAGCCTGGACACAGTGTCCGTGCTCACATGACACAGGCGCCGATGTAACAGGCGCTGGTGGTCAGGAGACAACACCCCCGTGACAAAGACGTGGGCAGATGAGCAAGGGGAAGAGTCAAGAGTAGAGCAGCGCACGATGCGATACAGGTCATCCACAACAGAGGCACGCAACACAACCGTGGAAGTGTCAAGTGCAGTGATCGTGGCATCATCAATGGAGTGGTGAACAGAGAGACCCATCCTCGTGNGAGACAACACCCCCGTGACAAAGACGCGGGCAGATGAGCAAGGGGAAGAGTCAGGAGCAGAGCAGCGCACGATGCGATACAGGTCATCCACAATAGAGGCACGCAACACAACCGTGGAAGTGTCAAGTGCAGTGATCGTGGCATCATCAATGGAGTGGTGAACAGAGAGACCCATCCTCGTGTAGGCACGGACAGAGAGCAGGCTGAGCTCGAGATCAGGCACGAAAAGCACGTCAGAAAGATACACGGGACCAGACGGACCATCGAACCGTACGACCCCTGTCCCCTGAACAGGTAGTGACTGCCCAGAACCTGTCCGCACTGACCGAACAGACCCAACAGGACCAAGCACGACAAAGGCGGTACGGTCGCAGGTCATGTGATGAGTGGCCCCTGAGTCAATGATCCAGTGGCCACTCGCCTCACGACCTGTGGTGGTCACGGTGCAACGAGCAACGGAGCACGCTGCCTCTGCTGGACGCTCAGCAGGTGTGGCAGGACAGCGGGACAATACACGATGATGCGACTCATCCAACCACTCTGTGCTGTCGGACTCATCCTCACCAGGCGACGCAGCCCCCCCACAAGCATGACCACGTGCAACAAACACAGATGGACAGTCAGTCTCTGGACCACTCGGCTGTGACAGCACACTCGCACCTCCCTGAGAGCGAAGTGCCAGCAGTCGACGTAGCTCCGCGATGGTCTGGTCCCTCGGGTCCGGGGTGGTGCTCCCCCCGAATGGCGGCGGGCCTGTCGCCGGTGCTGCACCCGAGGTTGCCGCGGCACAGGCTCCTGCTCCAGTGCGGATCCGCTCCTCGTGGGCTGCCTGAAGACCGCGGGTGATCCTCGCCCAGTCCTGCTCCTGATGACACTCAGTGTAGCGATGAGGTCCGCAGTATTTGTGGCAGCGGACAGGCTGTCCGGTGCCACCAGAAGGCTGTTGCGATCCCTTCTTCTTTTTCCCCTTCTTCCCCTTCACAACTGCTGTAGTGGCTGTCGGAGCAACAGGAGAGGAGGCGGGAGAGGGAGAGGTGGAGCTGGTGGGGGTGAAGGCGGACGACGGTGTGGAAGGCGTAGAGGATGTCGCTCCCACTGCTGCTGCGACCATGGCGCCCTGCCGATGCGCGCGGGCTGCCTCGTCAGCCGTCGCGACCTGGATGAAGTACCGCTGCGCCCAGGGTAGTAGCTGCAGGGTGTCTGACATGGATGCAAGGACATCCTGGTCGAGGCGGGAGAAGGTGTCTGTGAGCTCAAGGCGCACTCCCAGCATGATGGTGTCCAGCGCCCGGAGCTGAGAGCTGCCTCCGGTGCCCAGGCGAGTGTACAGGCGCATGGCCCAACGCCAATAATCAGTTGCCGACTCCGAGGGTCCCTGATGAAGGGAGTGAAACTCGCGAAGGCGCGCGGACCGGGTCGCGTGAGTCTCAGCTGCAAATAGGGTCAGCGCCAGCTCCCAGCCGCGGCGCGGGTCTACGCCTGCTCCAGTCCCAGGCGCACCCAGGAAAGGGCGGAAGTCGACCACTATCTCCTGTGGAACCGTGTACAGCAGTCCATGCATGGCACGCGCCGCTATAAGGGACAGGAGCGGGTCAGCCGTCTGGTACTGGCTGTGGTAGTAGGGCCAGACCCCCTCCGAGTCCGCCCATACCTGAAACAGCACCTCCCAACAGTCAAACCTCGCTTTGCTGTCGTAGCGAGACGGGGAAGTCTCGAAGTCCTTAGGTCGTCGCTCCGTGGGGAGCTGGACCTCAGGTGGTGCTAGGAGCGGACGTGGGAAAGGCATGAGAGGCATCAACGCTGCTCCCCCAACAGCACCTGAGGCCTGACGTGGGTCGCCCTGCTGCTGCTGCAACCGCTCCGGATGCTGCTGCTGCTGCTGCCGCTGTCCCCTCGGGCTGGGCGCCGGTGTCTCAATGCGCAGGCTACTCATCTGCTCCATCAGCCGGCGAAGCGCATCCTCCCCAGTGGGAGGGGGAGCCTGATCCCACTCCTCGACAATAGCATCCGTCTCTGCGTAGGAGCGGCAGCGGGACCGGCAGACTCCTGGCCCGATGGGGTTGCCTCTCTCTCGTTCCTGGGCTGATGTCCCGGTGTCCCAGATAGAGAGACCAAGGCATCGCGGATCTGCCACAGAATTGCTGACTGCTCATCCTGGCGCTGGCAGAGCGATGACTGCTCCACCAATAGGAAGTCAATTGCCTTTGAGCGTGGGCTGCGGGCCCCGTCCGAGATGGTGCCTTCCGGCTCCTTGCCCTTGGAGCTGCTTGACTCAATGCTGAGGCGGTGGAAAAGTCGTCCGAACGCAGAACCGTTTGCGTTTCTCAAGGAATTGAAACGCTTGCAAAAATTGACTTTTTGTCAAAAATTTCACCAAGTCTGTGATGACGTCAGCGTGCTCACTGCTGACGTCAGCAGGGGTCTGCTGACGTCAGCAGTGGGCTGCGCGCGTCGTCGCTGCCATTGCTGATGCTGCTGCGCTGCGCTGCTGCTGCTCTACTGCTGCACTGTGCTGCTACGCTGGTGTAGCGCTGCCGCTGCTACGCTGCGTTGCCGCTACTACTGCGCAGTCGTAGCAGCACTACGCTGCTGATGCGCTGCAATTGTTGCACTGCGTTGCTGCTGCTGCGCTACCGCTGCTACTGCTGCGCTGTTGTGCTACCGTTGCTACTGTTGCACTGTTGCGCTGCCGCTGCTGCTGCGCTGCTGTTGCGCTGCCGCTGCTGCGCTGTGCTCCTGCTGCTGCGCTGCCGCTGCTGTTGCTGCGCTGCTACGCTGTTGCGCTGCCGCGCCGCCGCTACTATTGCGCAGCGGCTGCTACTGCGCTGCGCTGCTGTGCTATTGCTGCAGCAGCCGCGGCTGCTGCTGCTGCCGCAGCCGCTGCTGGCTACTGCCGCGGCTGCTGGCTGCTGCCGTGGCTACTAGCTGTTGCCGCGGCTGCTAGTTGCTGCCGCGGCTGATGCTACCGCTACTGGCTGTTGCGGCTACCGCCTAGGCCGCGGCTGCTGCTGCTGCGGCAGCTGCCACTGCCGCGGCTGCTGCTGCCGCAGCTGCTCCCTTTTACCACCGCCGCTGCTGCTTCCGCGACTGATGTCGCGGCCACGTCTGCTGCAGCTGTGGGTGGAGAAGCTGCGGCTATGTTGACTGATGCGGCTGTCGTGGCCGCGTCCACTGCTGCGTGGTGGTGGCCCCCTTCACAGGACCCGTTGCTGCTGCGGTAGGCTGTGCTGCTGTTGCCACTCAGGGCTGCTGCTGCTGTCGCTCACTGCTGCTGCAAACGCTGCGTCTCTGCTGCGCAGCTGTGCGAGCTCTGGCTCGCTGCTCTGATACCATGAGAAGATTCACCACAACTTCTTAGCAATGCTGCTGTTGACGTGGCGGCATAGACCAGTCAGCTTAACGCACTAGCATGCAAGCGGGTGCGAGAACAGCAAGGATCAGACTAGGAGAGAAAAGACAAGTCTCAGAAGCTGCATTGCAGTGAATGTGCAGAGAGCGTTGACAAATGACAGGTCCACAGCATAAATAGCCGCCGCGGCTCACAGCGGGTGGCGCACGCGGCGGCACCTGTCTGTCCTGAACCGGCCCAAAACCACTGTTTTGGCCATAACTCTGTTCACACGCGTCCAAACGGAGCGCCGTCTGATCCTACGGATGCAAGACAAAAAGACGGAAACAACGCCTGGTCACACGCCTATGTCCGGCAGCAGCCGGAGAGTGTAATAAAACAAACATGCAAATCAGCCAGGCAGGGCTGTCCACCGAGAAAATCCTGAATGTCTCCAAACGCAGTCCGTAGGTCATGGCAACCCTCCGGTACACCGGGTAGGCTACCAGGCCGCCTCCAGCGGGTGGAGCACCACCTCAGGGGGCTCCGTCTCCAGCTGGGTCTGCCTCAGGGATCTGCACGAGCATGGACACGGCCGAGTGGTCACAACCAATTGTAAAACTGTGTATGTCTGATAGCATCACAACACCTTGTCTCTCCTAGCCAAACCCTTGCCGTTGTGTGTACGACCTATGACTGTCGTTTCCGTCTGATCAAGCACTGACGCCCGGTCAACGGCTGTGTTGCTAGGAAGCTTCTTCGCACTTTCTCATGGTATCAGAGCAGTGAGACAGTTCTCACTGAGCTACGCAGCAGAGACGTAGTAGTGAGAGTCACCGCTGCAGCATAGTTCCTGGGGTCTGTTGGAGACGGCCGGTCGCCGTCAACGCACTCCACCCACCACGTGAGATCGCAGCTACGGAGGCAGCAGCAGCGGCGTGTACCGCCACGCAGAGGTGCGTGGCAGCTGCAGTGCGTGCAGCCGCCCTCTCACAGCCGCAATACTAGAGCAGCAGCAGCAGAGGCGGTGGCAGCAGCAGCGCAGCAACAGCGGCCGCAACAGCAGCGTGGCAGCAGTGGCGGCAGCAGTAGCGCAGCAGCAGCGTCGGCAGCAGCAGTGCAACAGCGGTAGCGGCGGCAGCAGCACAGCAGCAGTAGCGGCAGTCGCAGCGGCCACAGGATAGCAGTAGCAGCAGTAGCAGCAGCAACGCGCGGCGGCGGCAGCCAGCAGCAGCTGCAGCGCAGCAGCAGCTGCAACGCGTAGCAACAACAGCAGCAGCAGCGCAGCCACTGCTGCCACCACTGCACACGCAGCTACACAGCTGATGCTACAGCTGACAGCACAGCTGTAGCAACAGCTGGGCGGAAGCTGCTACAGCAGCTTCCTCGGAGCTGCCGCGCCCCACCGCGAAGCGGCTCCACACTCGCGTAGAACCGTAAAAAAAAGAAGAAAAAAGGAAGGAGGGGACAAGCTGATATCAGCATTGCTGATTGCTGACGTCATCAGGGCGTGCTGATGTTAGCAACCACTTGCTAACGTCAGCATTACACTTGGCCAAATTATCACCTGGAAATTCAAAAACTGCCAGCGTTTCAACTCCTCGAGAAACGCAGACAGTCTTGAAATCCGACAAACTTGACCTGTCGTCCCATAGTGAGCGGCGACATGAGTTCACCCGACGACAAGGACAAGGGGCCAGGTGATCCCTCCTCCTCTTCTTCAGGGGTATTGAGCCCTCACTCGCAGGCCATTGCGGACCTGCGCAGCCAGCAGGATGAGCTGTGTCGTCTGCAGCAAGAGCAGACTGACGCGATCCGCACACTGACTGAGCTTCTACGTGCTCAGTCCACGGCTCCTTCGCGGATTTCTGAGGGAGCTGCCGGCGTTGCGGCCTCTACCCAGCACTCGGCCCAGGTACCCGTGACAGGTGCTCCGCTTGTTTCACCTCCTGCTGTGGTTTCTCCACCACCTGCTGACCTCCTTGATGACGAGCCATTCATGCCAGGCTTCGAGGATGACTCCCAGGAGCAAGAGATTAGTCTTTTACAGGAGCGCCTCCGTCAGCTGCAGACGGGTACCCGACCTCCACCCGTGTCCCCGATACGATCGTCACCTGACTTCCCCGGTGATCACCCTCTCCCAGGAGTTTTTCCCGTCTCTCGCCCTCCTCAGCCTGCGGTTGCCCTCCCCACGGAGCGGCAGCCAAAGGACTTTGAGGCACCACCTCCACGGTACATCAGCCAGGATGGCTTCGACTGCTGGGAGATCCTGTTTTAGGTGTGGGCCACTTCCGAGGGAGTGTGGCCTTACTACCACAGCCCATACCAGTGTACAGATCCAGCACAGGCGCTGACAGCAGCCTGGGCTATGCGCGGACTTCTCTATGCCATGCCACGCGAGACTGTCGTCGACGTCCGCCCCTTCCTCGGCGAGGCTGGCACAGGCACCGGAGCCGATCCTCGTGGAGGCTGGGATCTGGCGTTGTCCCTACTGGCCACAGAGACGCACGCCACGCGTGCGTCACACATTCGTGCTTTCCACTCGCTCCGTCAGGGGCCAGCGGAGCCTGCGACGGACTACTGGCGACGCGCCATGCGTATCTACACGCGTCTGGGGACCTCAGGGGGCACACAACTGTGGGCGCTTCGGACGATTATACTTGGAGTTTGTATGGAGTACACCGACATCTTCACACGGTATAGCGGCATTGCCCTCGAGCCTTTCTCAGCCACTATGCAGCTGCTCCCGTAGACGCATCAGCTTTTCCTCCAGGTGACATCGGCCCGCGAGGCAGTAGTAGCGCATCAGGAGACTTCCCTCGCAGTAGCAGTCATCGCATCACCACCATCTTCCCTCCTGCAGTCACCCTCATCCACCTCCATCACTACCTCATCTTCCTCCTCCTCTTCGACCCCGTCTACATCCACGTAGACGCAAGGCATTGCAGCAGCTGCCCAAGGGAAGAAGAAGAATAGAAGGCGTGGATCGGGTGAGCAGCAGCCGTCATCGAGTGGTAGCAGTGGTCGTTCCATGCACTGCTATAACTGTGGAGGCGCCCATCGCTACACCCAATGCCAACAGTCGCTTGACTGGGCGCGCATCACTCGTGGGCTTCAGGCTGCCCATGCTTCTCGCACCGCGTCCGGCACGTCGCCCGTACACTCCTCTGGACGCGCGGCGACCACGACTGCAGCTGTTCCTGCGTCCTCACCAGCGAGCAGCAGTGATCCAGACCCACACGACCGCACCATCGCCAAGCTTCGTCATCTTCTGGCGCTTCGCTTTCAGGGAGGTGCGAGTGTGTTGTCATCGTCGAGTGGGTCACAGACTGCTTGTTCGTCCGTCCTCGTGACTTGTGATGACACGTGTGGGGGAGCACAGTCCGCATGTGATGATGATGGGCCTGATTGCACTGACTGGATTCATGAGTCTCACCTTTGTGATGTACGTCGTTCCTTCCCACTGACGGCTCAGCGTCCCTCTGATGCCAAGTGTTCCATTGCTCGTTGTACAGTGACGTCCATCAGTCGTGACTCCGGTGGCACTTGGATCATCGATTCCGGTGCCACTCATCACATGACGTGTCGTCGTAGTGACTTTGTGGTACTTGGTCTTGTCACGACTGTCCGTTCTATTCATACAGGCTCTGGGAAGTCCTTGCCGGTCCACGGTGTTGGGGTTGTATGCTTTGATGGTCCGTCTGGCCCTTGTATCTCTCTGACGTGCTGTTTGTGCCTGATCTTGAGCTTAGTCTGCTGTCTGTGCGTACCTGTACTCTGATGGGTCTCTTCGTTGAGCATACCACTGATTCAGCGACTGTGAGTGCTCTTGACACCCGTAGCATTGTCCTGCGTGCTTTAGTTATAGATGATTTGTATCGCATTGCTCGGCCCTCCTCCCCTTGCTCTCCCGCCTCCTCTGGTCGTGTTTTTGTCACTGGTGTTCTAACCCCGGAACACCAGCGGTTGCTTCACCGTCGTCTGTGTCACGTGGACTCCGACACTGTGTCGAAGCTCATTTAGACACAGCCTGCTCTCGGTCTTGACGTGGCTTCTTTCAAGAAGCCACCCAAGTTCGACAGTCTTTTCTACGCTCAGGGGAAGATGCACCGGTGCACTTACCCTGATTCGCGTTCCCGAGCGCTCAGGCCTCTCAAGTTGGTCCACTCGGACCTGCTCGGTCCTCTCCCGGTCGAGTCCCTGTCCGAGAGGGGCCGGTATGTTCTGACTGATGACTTCACCCGGATGCGGTGGGTCTACAGTCTGCGTCAAAAGAGCGACGCCGCCCTTGCGGTTCGGCTCTGGCTCGTGATGGCTGAGCGTCAGTCTCGCCACACGCTACATACTTTTCACTCGGATCGCGGTGGCGAGTTCCTCGGTGAGATGGACTCCTTCTTTGCTGAGCACGGCATTTTTCACCAGGTCTCTGCTCCTGCTACCCCACAGCAGAACAGTGTATCTGAGCGCTGGAACTGCACCATGGAGGATGCGGTTCGCGCCATGCGGTCTGAGTGTAGTCTCCCAGAGTCCTTCGCCTTTGAGGGCTTCGCCTACATGACTTGGGTCTGGAACCGCCTCCCGCATGGTCTGCTTCTGGATCATGTTACACCGTACAAGCTCTGGTTTGGCCACCGTGCTGATCTTTGTCTTGCTCGCGTCTGGGGTTCCCTGGCCTCCGTGTGGTACACCGAGGACCAGCAGTGGTCCAAGGTCTCCCCTCGGGGTCGCTTGTGTGCCTTCATCGGCATCTCCCCGCGGTCGAAGGCCGGGCGCTTTTGGGACCCCACTCGCCATCGTGTCATTGAGTCCCGTGACGCGCTGTTTTTTGAGTCACTCACATACCGTGATCTGACTTCGATCACAGCCCTCTCTGCAGCTCATGTCCCTTCCTGTGAGGGTCCTCGGCGGATGAGGGAGACTTCTCCGCCAGCGACCATTCCTCGTCAGGCTGATGTGTCCGCTCGAGTCCCCTCTCGGTCTCCAGCACTTGATGATCCGGCTATCATTGCCGTTGGTCCAGAGATCCCGCCTGTTCAGCCTGTTTCACACCCCACAGATACCGCTGCTCTCACGCCTCCTCCTGCACCATCACCTGTGTCTACTGGCACCCCTGCTCCACCGTCTGACCCAGTCCAGCCCACTCCTGTCCCTACGTCGGCTGACACTCCTATCTCAGTGTCCGGGCCAGCCTTGCCTGCTGTCACACCCAGCTCTGTGTTCCCCACACACACATCTCCTGGCACAGCATCTCTGGCTGCCTCGTCTCAGCCCTCACCAGCTGTGGTCGTACCTGTCCCTGTGGTCGTACCTGTTCTTGAGCCTGAGGTGCGCCCTTCAACCTCCGGTTACTCCCGTGAGCCCGGTGGCCGCCTTCGACCACTGGATTTCGGAGCTCAACGAGCGTCGGGTCCCGGACCCAGGCGTTCCTCTCGCAGCATCGCGAGCGATGATCCAGGCACAAAGGCCTTAGGCCTGAGTGTCCGCACTCAGCTTTCAGAGGTACACCCAGCGTGCCCTATAGGGCATGACCTGGTCACTCGCAAGTTCCATATCGCCTGTGACGCAACAGCTGATCTCGTAGCCGTCAGGCCTGATACTGAGGCGTGTACACTTGCCACGCAGATTTCCCCCTCTATGGCGCCTGATCTAGGCACATTGAGGGAGGCTTTCTCATCGCAGGATGCTGATGCCTGGCGAGCTGCTTGCGAGGATGAGCTTCGCGCTATCCGAGAGCACACAGTCTACGAGTTGGTCGGCCTTCCCCCTGGGAGGAAGGCGATTCAAGTCAAGTGGGTCTTTCACAAGAAGATGAAGCCGGATGGCTCACTGGAACGCTACAAGGCCCGCTTGGTCGTCAAGGGGTACTCTCAGATTGAGGGAGTTGATTACACTGACACCTTTGCCCCTGTCGGCCGCATGACCTCAGCTCGAGCTCTGTTCGGTGTAGTGGCTCAGCATGAATGGGAACTGCACCAGATGGATGTGAACAACGTGTTCCTCCATGGCTCTCTGGATGAGGAGATCTATGTGGCTCAGCCACCAGGCTTTGAGGACGGTGACAAGGTCTGGCGCTTGCGCAAGTCCTTATACGGCGTCAAGCAGTCTCCACGGTGTTGGAACCGGGAGATCAATGGCACCTTGACTCGCGTACGATACGTACAGAGCGAGGCAGACCCCTCGCTCTTCATCCTACCGACACCCGAGTAGTTCACCGCCATCCTGGTCTATGTTGATGACCTTCTGATTGCGTCTCCGTCCCTGGAGGCCGTGAAGGAGGTCAATAGGATGAAGGACCTTGGTCCTACATCGGTGTCTCTTGGGATGGAGATCGTGCGAGATCGCAGACATTGGACACTGTTGTTGCATTAGGCCCGATACGCACGAGTCGTGGAGGAGCATTTCGGCGATCTCCTTGGTGCAGTGCCCACCGCTTCCACACCCCTCACACCTGATGGGCAGGATGCCCTGAAGGTGGATGACCCTACACAGCTGGGGGAGACAGTGGACGTGACCTTGTACCTCCGTCTCATCGGATCTCTGATGTACCTGGCCACTACCACGCGTCCTGACATCGCGTTCGCCGTCAACCTCCTCGCTCGGTTCTTACAGGCTCCACGTGCGAGAGCTCTTCACGCGGCTGTGCGAGTGGTACGGTACGTGGTCTCCACGCTGTATCTTGGACTCTGCTTTCGCCAGCAGTGTTCAGTGGTCCTTGACGGCTACACTGACAGTGACTGGACTTGGAGCCCTGATGGGCACAGTCGTACTCGCTACGTGTTTCTGCTGGGTGGTACCGCTTTGTCTTGGCGAAGCAGGAAGCAAGGCTGCATCGCACGTAGCTCGTCGGAGGCAGAGTATGTGGCGTTGGTCGCAGGGGCTGTTGAGGCAGTATGGCTGCAGCGCTTGTTTCTTGAGCTTGGGCAGTCAGTACCCGCCATTGTGCTGCGTTGCGACAACCAGAGTGCTCTCGCCATTTCGGAGAACTCTGGTGTTTTTCATGCTCGCACAAAGCATATTGCGGTTGAGCTTCACTTCGTTCGTGATCTGGTGGAGCTACGCGTGATCTCCATCATGTCGGTTGGCACTGACTTGCAGCGTGCTGATTTCTTGACGAAGGCACTTGCCCGCGGAAAGTCCCTGGTGGCCATTCGTTCAGTTGGGCTTCGCCTCGTGCGTGAGAGTGGTTGAGTGTGGGATGTACGTCTGCGTCTCATCTGTCTGTGTCACCCACTATTGTGGTTGTACCAGTGCTGCATGCGTATGGACATGCGTACCATCGGGTCATGGGGGAGTGTTGTGCTTTGTGCCGTTCCTGTACAGTTTACCATGACCACTCGGCCGTATCCATACTCGTGCAGATCCCTGAGGCAGGCGGCCCTGGTGACACCGGCGTGACGACAGGCGGCGGACTACCAGCTTGCAGCTGACCGACCACTGTTCCAGAGCCCCAGATGCCACCGGGACTCTTTGCTGTGTTTTCTACGTCTTGCAGGCGTCTTTCGGCGAACTGGCCATGAGGCCTATTTGCATGTTTTTACATTTTATGTCCTCTGTATGTCCATGGATGCATGCATGTGACCAGTCGTAGCGTATGTCTTTTGATTTTGTACGTCTAGGTTCAGACGGCTTAGCATTCGGACATGTGTGCGCAGAGTTACGGCCAAAACAGTTGTTTTGGGCCGGTTTTAGGACAGTTTTTGGACTGCCGCGTGCGACACCCGCCGTGCGCCGCGGCAGGTATTTATGCCATGGACCTGTCATTTGTCATCTCTCTCTGCATATGCTATACTGAAGCCTTCTGACACTGTGCCTTGTGTCTCCTAGCCAAACCCTTGCCGTTGTGTGTACGACGATGTGACTGTCGTCACCGTCTGATCAGGCACTAACGCCCGGTCAGCGGCTGTGTTGCTAGGAAGCTTCTACGCACTTTCTCAGGCATGTCCACCCCCCTCGCAGTTATTGCTCTCACGCAAGAATCGCGATCAAGCGATGACCTGTTTGTTTGCTCTTTTTTTTTCCGACACGCAACCCCCTGGTTTGATGTAGGGTTTTGTATGTTTTGCGCGGGCAGAGCCCGCGCAAAACATAAAACCCTATATCAAACCAGGGGGTTGCGTGTTGGAATTAAAAAACAAAGAGGCCATCACTTGCTCGCGATCGAGCGAAAGTGTCCATTTTCGAAATTCAGCGGAAACTCTCCTTTTGTTTTCTCGGTTCGAAGTATTCCGCTACCCATGGTTTTGGTCGATAGATTGTCGTTGTCCGTAGTCGAAAACGACATGACAACGGTGCCCATGTTTTCAAATGTCCGTCTCAAAACAAAATTCGACTTCGCTCTCGAGGTCGGCAGTCGCCGACCTCGAGAGCGAAATCGGCGACTTCTGACACCGGCCTCACCGATGTCAAAAGTTACCATGTTGCAAGTTTTGGAATTCGCAACTGCGAACTCCAAAACTTGTGAAAGGGTGCGCCGCATCTTGCAAACCCCCCCCCAATATCGGACAAACCCCCTAGTGACACTGAAGGGTCTGGGTTTTTTTTTTTACTTGCCCAGGCATGTGCCAGGCCCCGCGGTAGCGGGGCCCGGCAGATTCCCTTTCTTCTATCACACGTGCGCCGCATTTCACAAACCCCCCCAGTAACAAACAAACCCCCTAATTCAACTGGGGGGGTTTGGGTTTTATTTTTTCACTTCCCCAGGCATCTACCGGGCCCCGCTACCGCGGGGCCCGGCAGATTCCCTCTCTTCTATCATACGTGCGCCGCATCTTGCAAACCGCCCCCAATAATAGACAAACCCCCAAGTTACACTCGGGGGTCTGGGTATACCTTTTTTTCTTGCCCGGGCATCTGCCAAGTCCCGCGGTAGCGGGTCCCGGTAGATGCCCAGCGTGCGCCGCATCCTGCAAATCACCCCAAATCTAGGACAATCCCCCTAGTTTAACTAGGAGGTTTGACAGGGTCATCGCGAGCTTGCATGGAGGTTTCGACGCGAAACCCCTCCTGCGAGCTCACGCCGACGGGTGAAGTTCGACTTCGAGCTCAAAGTCAAAATCCATGTCGAATATGTTAAAGGGCATAAATAATCCGCTGCCCGTCGTTTCGATCGATTTAGACACGCTGCCCATATTCGATTTTGACCCGCACGCGGTGCCCAAAGTCAAAATTGACAAGCATGCGGTGCCCATAGTCAAAAACGACAAGACCACGGTGCCCATGTTTTTCGTCATGCGAGCGAAAAACGAAAAAAACAACAACTGTACCCACGCCCTCGAAGTCGAACTTTGCCGACTTCGAGGGCAAAATGGGCGAAAAATGACACTGGCATCGCCGATGTCAGAAGTCACCCTGCCGCGACTTTTGGAGGTCACAAGTGCGAACTCCGAAAGTCGCAACAGGGTGACTGTCGCGGCTTTTGAGGTGCGCACCCCAAAAGGGTGCGCCGCAACTCGCAAACCCCCCCCCCCAAAACAAATGACAAACCCCCTAGTTACACTAGGGGGTTTGGGTTTTGTTTTCTTACTTGCCCGGGCATCTGCCCTACCCCGTGGTAGCGGGGCCTGGCAGATTCACTTTCTCCTCTCACACGTGCGCCGCAACTCACAACCCCCCCCCCCCAAATAGACGACAAACCCCCTAGTTACACTA
>SZWC01001688.1:236126-260594 GCA_023375785.1 Penium margaritaceum | reverse complement strand
GGTCGCTTGGCCGGCTGCCGGCCGTCCAGCCGGCCGGCAGCGAGCTGGCCGACGGCCAGCGAACTGCTGGCCGCCGGCCAGCCCTCGCTGACGCGAGGGGTGGTGCGCAACCACCCCTCGCATCAGCGAGGAGGGAGGGCCGAACCGGCCCTCCCGCTACAATTGACAACACATTCCAACAACTCCTAACCTCACCTTATAGGTAGCGAAACCCATACGACTGTAATCACTCTGGATAAGAAGCACTTTCTTATGGGATTTTTTTAACCATGTGTGAAGGCACACATCAGCGTTGACCCCTAGTCGTCAGCTATCTTAGCCTCCTTCCGCTCAATCTCATGAATACTAACTCCTGACTACCAAATTGGGAAACACTTTGCAAATCTTGTTGTAGAGGCTTTCACGCTATAGCCTTCTACCAAAAACAGATGTTATCGTGTCACCGTACTTCCTCCAAAACAATACGTTATCTACTTATCAAATTTTGTTAATTTCCATCGACGGGCCATACAAACTTTTTTTTTAACCTAAAAGCAACAACAACTAGCTGCAGCCCCGTGCCTACAACCCCCTCCTCCACTACAACAACTGGAGTAAGCCCACTAGATACCCTCTCAATTAATACTTCCAAGCAGGCAAAAACTTCTTGCACCAATTTGTTGATATTCAGTGGCCCACGCAAGCCGCACTTCCCTCTCATACCCTAACCTGTCTCATTAGGAAAAGCAAGACACAAACATCCATCGTTGAAACCAGTACGGCGAGAGGTCAAAAGGCCACCTCCGAAAAGGAAATTGAGGATATTTCCATTGAATTTTACCAAAACATCTACAAACCCTTCTGACGAATTCATACCTACCTGAAGATCTCACCCCCAGAATGGTGAAAATGCCTCCCTCCACACATTGAAAACATGGTCATTGCGCCCATCACCAAGTCCAAGATTGTTGACACTATCCTCAGTCAAGCTTGACACAAGCCCCAAGGCCTAGACGAACTTCAAGGAGAGCTCTACCATATCCTCTGTGGGATCGAACGGAACCTCCCATCATCGCTTCTTCAGTTCTACTCCAAGATACTTGAACACCGTTCTACTCATGGCCAATTTGCAGCAGCCATCTCCACACCTTTTTCACAAGAAAGGAAAAAAGAAAACATCTCCAAATATGCCAATATCACTTATAAATATACAATAGGAGATCCTAACAAAAAACCACGCTACTTGCCTGAACGGAGCACTTCTTACACCATCCACCAAGACTAAACCGGCTTTGTCAAAGGACATGACATACAGCTCACACCCTCAAGTGCACGACGTCCAACATTGGGCCATTCAAAACAAACAATAACTCTACTTTCTTGAGCAGACTATAAGAAGGCATACGACACCCTCAGCAAACCACATCAAATGCACGACTTGCTCCATCTCGGGAACCCGCTCAAATCTATGAAGTGGATTTAACCAGTTGACAAGAACACCACGGCACTTATATTTATCAACAGACACGTCTCTGCCTCCATGAGTCGTCACAGAGGGCTCAGGCAAGGATGTCCCATTGCTCACCTCATTTTCAACTGTGCCATGGAACCAAAATCCACATCTTCTCAGAACCATAGATACGGAGTGCCCTCATTGTCATTTGACTATCGACAGTTTGTAAAAAATGTTGACAATACACACCTACTAATTTGGTCCATTGGGAACTCAATCACACGCGACATTTTTTTCAAACAGTTGCCAATCACACCAAACCGAAGGTAATTCCCACTGGAAAACAATGATGTTCTTAATCAGAAGTCACATGAGGATCCCTGCCAGACCGCCATACCCAGTTTTCGACAACCCAGTACGTATCACTGGAACATAACTTCATTCTGTGCTCGAAGCATGATCAGCATAGGCACCCATATCGACCAAGATAAAAAAAGCTATACCTCTGTGGAACAACTTACAAAGCCCACTCTAAAGAAAAATCATTGCCATTAACTCTTACCTAAACCACAGATTCTTCTACTAATCATGCACCCTCCCACCACTAGATGGTTTCCTGAACACCCTCAACATTTCACTCACCCAGATTCTCTCCTCACATGAAGCCCCAGAAAACCCAACAAAGTTTATTCACATCTATACACACAAAACCATTCTTTGTCCAAAATCAGAAAAAAAAATGTCTTCACGCCAAATGGGCACCTCATATCATGTGTGCCCAAAGTGCAAAGTGTATCTACAATTTACTTTCACATTCTCAGAATAAGTGGAAGCAAAAAATGTTGATATACAACGCCTACCCAAAATGGGACAATTTCCCCTCTCTCACCCGGAAGTAACTAGTCCCTGCTCCTTGAATATCAGTGTTGGATGGAGGAAAAAAGCTTATCATGTGTCCTCGCTACAGGCCCTATCATCCTTCCCTAGAACCTAATGGAGCCTGATGTAAGCCTACAACAGTCACATTCTTATCTTCAATTCTCAACCCTTTGGCATCCTCCCCCAATGAAGGTTTTTCTGACCCAGGAAATTCAGGAACCTGAATAGAATCGAAATAATTCTAGGTTTTTTTTTACAAGCTTTCGAAAGCTCTTTCGGAAGGATAAGCTCATAGAATACATAGGAAAACAATCGACACAAAGCCAACTCCATGTCCATAAGGAAGTTCACCAAAACCTATCCCTCATTTGGGTTGCTATGATGACCATTGAAGAATAAATACCATATGTCAATGCCACCTTCCTGACCAGACTCCCTCTAGAAACCACATGCGAACCAGATCGAGGAGAAAAAAAAAGTGGAACATACCCCTCCAAGTTAGTACTACCACGGGCAAACATGCAATGCATACAAGGGTCCATCCTCGACTCCTTCATGTTTCAAAAGCACACCGGTATACATCTGAGAAGAAATCTATTTAGGCACACCTCACCAAAATGATATCCTAAGTTATGGAGTGGGGGAAAGAAATTGACCCTTTGTGACCTGTACAAGGTATTTCTAGAAATTGATGATCCAAATTCCACACAGAAACCGAAGTGGGAAGAGAAATACCCCAATGTCTGCTTCACTTGCGCTACATGCATGATAACATTCTGCAAAGCCCCCTCCGAATCCACATACAAGACGCCATGATCCACATACTTCATAGCTCCATCCACGTCAACAAGCATTGCCGATTTGTCCCATCCCCCTTCTAGCCTCTCTACCCATGTTGTAATTCACTGGAAATGATTGAGCATTGCTTCATACATCGTGAACTCATCCAACCAATGAAAAAAAGACTTTGCTCTTTCTTCGATGCCTTTTTCTATGAAAAAATCCTAACCCAGCCAACATCTTATTTGGACCAGATAACTTCATACAACATGTCATTTTTCGGGACATCACCCGTGCCAAAATTCTCCATCAAATCTAGCAAGAACGTTGGGCACAACCCAGATGCAACCCCACACCTATGCTCACAGCTACCATACTCCATGCTTTACAATGCAACATAAAAAATTCCATCATCGAATTGAAATCTCTCCCTTGAAAACTTATCTTTTTTGTGCAGTGCATGGAAATTCAAGGCCAATACCATTAATGAACTCAAACCCAATTTCCACCGCTGGTGGAAGCACCTTACCTTATAGAGTCTTTTATTTTGTTGAGGGTTCGAATTTAATCTGTGGGCTTGTTTTGCTGTCCAGAGACCTTCTACCCCCCCCCGCCCCCCCCCATTCCAACAATTACGACCAAGGAGCAAGAAAAATTCAATTTCCATCAATCCATCGAGAGTTAGTATTTTGCAGTCTACCTCAGTCTTCTCTTAAAAACTCCGGCAAAGAAAAGTCTCTCAAAGTCCCCCTTGCAACATTTAGGGACTGTGGGTTTTGTAAAGGTTCGGGCTCCTCCCAGGCTCCATGGTAGTAAGGACTGGGGAGGTTCCCTTTGAACAGAGGCTGAAGTTAGTCTCCCAAAACAATTTTCATGTGAAAAAGATTGTTTCAGTGGAGTCAAAAGTGACCATTTATCCATGAACAAATGGTCACTTTTGACTCCACTGAAATAATCTTTTCCAAATGCATTTTTTTTTTAGACTTTAGGATGCCTTGGTTTGTCTCTGAACATGCATCCTCTATCCCATCCTCATCTCATTGTCAACCTATAATGGGGGTTCAGAGGCCGTGGTACTGTGTATGGGACACACTAATAGAAAGATAGTGCAGGTCCAGCGGATCCTCCTGGTGTCTGCTGTGAGGCTCTTGAACGCCCCCTTATTAACTCCGTGATCTCCTAGCAATGCATTGGTCTGATGATGCTACTGGAAAAAAAACCCATCCTCTGTCAGACGAAGCTCGTTAATTGCTATTGAATGAAACCGTAGCCTCATGATGTCCAAGGAGGAGGAGGAAGAGGAGGATGTGCCAACGCCCTGTCTTTGCTGCAAACCGGTTTCATAGGTGTGGCTCACTATGAGTCAAAACGGAAAAATGGTCCACATGAGAAACTGACAGCGTTTCTTGAGGATATGAAATGCCAGAAAGAAGTTGTGTATCAGTCCTTTTGCTAAGTTGTGTTGATTTGAACACCCATAATAATGACTTCAACATGAAGATTTTCCAAATCAAGAAAAATTTGAGCGATGATGCAGTAGAGGATGCCGAAGGCAATGGTGGTGGTTTTGTCCAAAAAACCTGAAAAAAAGTTCAAGAAAGTCAGATTCTTATCCAAGTCTTAAATCTGGAAACTTTTCTACATCTGATAGCATGTTTTCATTTCTTGCATCCTGTAGGGCACAAAACAAAGCATGCATGGTCGCAATGGACAGATAACTGCCAGGGATTTTGAACAAGCTCTTACATGCTTAAAACGATGGTCATTCGGAGTTATCCCACTCTCACACGTCTTGGGGAAGCTTCATGGATCGCTTAGAAATATCACATGCTCCAGATTTTTCTAGAGAGGGTTGGACATGGTAGTTGTTTGGTGATGTGGTTGCAAGCTTCGGCACAAGGATGTCTCTACTGCTACAATCTACTTCGACGGGTCACTGTGGCTTAGTGGGTCCTCCAAAGACTGTGGCTGTAGCTACAACTCTCACAACTGCTGCTACTGCCATGTCGCTTCTATGTAGCTCAGCAAGGGATGCCTCACTGCTTTTATGCCATAATTGACTACTTTGAAGCTTCCTAGTCTTGCTACTGACATGGCAAACACTGTCCAGTGGGCTACAGCACTAGGAAGCAAGGAGGTGTAAGAAACAACAAGTTTTATGCTAGGGAGACACTTCAAGTTTCATGAGCTCCAATAGCCAGAGTGAGATGACAACTGACAAGTACGTAGCATGAATACCCGTTGCGGCGCACGGCGGGTGACGCACACATCACTTTGCCCTTTAAAAAAGGTAAGAAAATCATGGCTTTGGTTGTTACTCATAGCACAAGCATCCGCATACCATACTGTCTGAACCTAGAGATGCATAATCTCAAGCCAGACGCTACAATTTGTCATACGTGCAAGTTTGGCATCGACCAATGGACATACAATGCAAAAAATGTAAACTAGTCTCAAGACCAAGTCCACCAAGAAAACTCTTGCGAGTGTAGAAACAATCGTAGTCTAGCCCAGCTAGCACCTAGGGCTCCGTGGCAACTTTCTAGCAGGTGTTGGTGGGTGGAGCCACCACTCTTTGGTGCTTTGGCGCCAGCTGGGTCCGCATCAGGGATCTGCACGAGCATGGACACGGCCGATTGGTCATAGTAAGATGTACAGATAGACAGGGATAAATCACATCACAACAATGGGAACCAACCATTGCGTACTTCCTAAGTCACTTGGAGAATGAACAATTAACTGGAGACATGTGAGCAAAAGAGGAACTAACTGTGAACAGTGAAAGATGTTGAGATGTGAAGGAGTCCATGTGAAGGCGAGAAATCTTAGGAGCACACAAGGGTCGATTTCATTCATCAAGTGAACATGATTAGAGAGAGCCAAGGAAAAGCCAATGAGGGACGCAAGAATCAATGCTTTTGTGGTTGCCAAGATCACCCATGCAAAGGTCTCTCACCTGGAGTCTCGACGGCACCCATGGGATTGAGCCTCACCTACCGGGTGTTAAACCGGTGGCATCTTCTCATGTTGGAATCCAAACAGCCTGGCAACATGGCCCCTATGGATCAGCGACTCACACACCGCACAAGCAACATGCAAGAACGCTCACTAACATAATGACACACCAGCCACGAGAGCTTATGTAGCACGCATGTCAATATTCTATGTTACACATTGGAAGCTCATTAGAGACATGTTTTCTAGCATTTTACATGTATAGCTTAGAGCTCTGTCTTCTTTAAATTGTGATTTTCCCACACTCTTGGGTGACTATGAAAAACACTCATGAGTGGCTTTTGACGGTGAGTTCATAACACTCAGTACACCAAGGCAACATCCAGAGCTCTATTTGCATGTGGAAATGTTTTAGTTGCCTTCTAGATTATGCACATGGGTGTAGTCAAGAGGTCGTTTAGTAAGTAGTTTCTTCAAAGGGTGCTAGGGAATGAAGCCAAGGGGGAGAAAGAGTGTGGGATGACCCCCATAGGCAAACACCCCATTGAAATATCGTGGTGTTTGGCATGAGCTGTGCACCAGAGGTAAATTCTAATGATCCTGGGAGAGCCAAGAATAAACTATGCCAGTAATTTCGGGCCTCGGTCACGTATCACACATGACGAGGCCACGCTGCCACCCAGGGGCTGAGGCCGAAAGCATTCATCTATGCTTTGGTACGTACCAAAGCATAGATGAATCTGGATCCCCAAGGATCAACACCCGGGACAAAGGCGCGTCCTTGAGGAGTGCATTTGTGAGCTGCGTCTGGGATCACAACCTGTCATCCCGCCATCTTCTTGCTGTCAGGATCAGCCACGTTGTTTAGCATTATACTCTTTTGGTGGTATCTATCTCACCAGTGGTCTCCTTCTACCTCGCTCACCATCTCCTGTGCACGAGACTGTCCTCCCCATAGAGCAGAGACCAAAGAAGTTTTAGATACCTCCACCTCTCTACGATAGCAACTAGGGATTCGACCGTTGAGAGACCATGTTTTAAGTGTGGACTGAGTCCGGGGAATGTTGGCCTTACTACTACAACCAACATCAGATCCACGTTGCACACCAGGTCCAGACAGCAGGGAGAGCAATGCGTGGTCTGCTATACGCCATGTCACGAGACTGACATCAATTTTTCCCCTTTTCTAGGTAGTTTCTGGACCAATACAGGAGACCTATGCCAGAGCTGGGAGCTGGCCCTGACACTATATTCTACGGAGACCCATGCCACAAGGGTAGCACAAATGTGTGAGTTGAACTCTCTCTGCCAGGGTCCCACAGAGTTAGTAGCAAACTACTGGAGGCATGCCATGTGCCTTTACTTGTACCTTACGACTGGTGGTGGGACATAGCTGTGGGCACTCGACGCCATCAAGATGGGAGCACACTTCTATCTTATAAATCTGTTAACATGATTCGACCACTTGGCCATCTCTAAGTTGTTGGAGTTACTACAACTGTTCCCTTGGCTTCATTGCTACTTTCTCAAGGCAACACTGGCTTGTGAGGCTAGTGTCGCCCATTAGCAGAGTCCACTTGTTGCAACAGTGACTTGGATCCCTCCTCTACCTATAACCTAGTTTCCTAGTCCCACCTCCACAACTTCCTCCTCCTCCTCCTCTACCCTGAGCGGCCAAACTCAAGGTGTTACAGAGGTCACACAGGAGAAGACGGTGAGAAAAAAATGTGGCAAGGGACAACAACAGAAGGAATAGCAGCCAAGAATTAGTAGTCATGGATGCTCTGTCCACTACTACAACTGTTGGGATATCCAACACTGTATGATATGCTAGAAGTCCCCCGACCGGTCCAGAGTCATGCGTGGTCTTTAGGCAGCACACACGTAGTGGACGTCCTCCGGTGAAACATGGGTCGTTTGCGTTACAACCACGATAGCACCGGGTGCCATCGCTTCCCTAGGTGGCAGCAGTGATCAGGAACCCTAGGATTGCGTCACCGTGGAGCTTTGTCAGCAGCTGGCACTGCTTACACAGGGAGGTGTGGGTGTGTGGTCACAGCCGATGGGTCCGTGAAAAGCTTATATTTCTGTGTTTGTTTCCCATGAGGATGCTTGTGTCCGGGTTTGGTCGGCTTGTGATGAGGATGGACACGACACGCTTGGAAATTCTAGGATCCCTACTNGACAACAACAGAAGGAATAGCAGCCAAGAATTAGTAGTCATGGATGCTCTGTCCACTACTACAACTGTTGGGATATCCAACACTGTATGATATGCTAGAAGTCCCCCGACCGGTCCAGAGTCATGCGTGGTCTTTAGGCAGCACACACGTAGTGGACGTCCTCCGGTGAAACATGGGTCGTTTGCGCTACAACCACGATAGCACCGGGTGCCATCGCTTCCCTAGGTGGCAGCAGTGATCAGGAACCCTAGGATCGCGTCACCGTGGAGCTTTGTCAGCAGCTGGCACTGCTTACACAGGGAGGTGTGGGTGTGTGGTCACAGCCGATGGGTCCGTGAAAAGCTTATATTTCTGTGTTTGTTTCCCATGAGGATGCTTGTGTCCGGGTTTGGTCGGCTTGTGATGAGGATGGACACGACACGCTTGGAAATTCTAGGATCCCTACTCTTCATTGTCGTTCAGGGTCCTCTGTTGAGAGCCCTACATAGGTGAAGATATTGGTGGCCTTTTCTTTTCTGTATCGACGGTAGGTCATGCGCTGAATGGTATTTGGATAATTAACCCCAGAGCCACCCATAACTTGACCTGTCATTGTACTAACTTTGTGGTGCTCAGTCCTGTAGTAAAACTTCGGTCCGTTTGCATAGCGTTTGATGAGTCATTGACTGTCCAGGGCATCAAGATGGTGCATTTTCATGGTCCAGCTGGCCCCTTGAATGTTTTCTATATGCTCTTTGTCTCTACTCTGGAATCCAGCTTGCTCTCAATTTGTATTTTCACCAAGATGAGTCTCTCTGTTGAGCACTTTTCTGACTTTGCCACAATTACTTCTCTCGACACCCGTGCTGTTATTTTTTGTCAATGACCATTACCATGTGTCTTGTTACATTCCCTTTGTCCCCTCTCCTTCATCCACATCCACGTACTTGTTTGCTGTCCTCTCCCCAAAACATCGGCATTTGCTGCATCACCACCGTCGCCATGGAAGCTCAGACACCGTGTCCAAGCTCATTCAAACTCAACCAGCCCCCGGAATTCCTTTGAAAAGCTATCCAAGACCGACTATCTTTTCTACGCTAAGGGTGAGATGCATCGCTGTACTCACCCTGACTCCACTTCTCAGGCACTGCGTCTGCTTGAGTTGGTCCACTTGGACCTACTAGGTCCTCTCCATGTCAATTCTGTCCCAGATCGGGGGTGATATGGTTTTACCCTCACTGATGAATTCAACCGGATGAGGTGGGTCTTAAGTCTCTTTCACCAGAGAAAAGCTGTCGTGGCAGTCCGCCTATGCCTGGTGATCGTTGAGCGCTAGTTTTGTCACACCCTCTGCACGTTCTGCTGGGATCATGATGGTGAGTTCTTCAAGGAGACGGACACCTTCTTCCTTGTGCATGGTGTTTTTCACCAGCTCTTTGTCCCAGCTACATTTCAATGGAACGGCGTCTCTGAACACTAGAAATACACCATGGAGGATGCGGTCCGCATCATGCAGTCTAGGTGCAGACTTTCTGAGTCTTTTGCGTTTGAGGGGTTCTCCTACATGACATATATTTTGAATTACCTACCACACGGTCCTCCTTAAGACCATGCCACACTATACGAGCTGTAGTTTGCCCATCGCACAAGCCTCCGTGTTTCTTAATCTGGGAGTCCCTAGCCTACACCGGGTACACCAAGGACGAGCAGCGGTCCAAGGTCTCATATCGGGATTGCATGTGTGCCTTCCTCAATGTTTTCCCACTATCAAAGGCCTAGCGCTTTTGGGACCCCGCTCGCCACTACATCGTCGAGTCTTGAGATGATCTCTTCTTCTAGGCTCTCACATATCACAACCTGTCCAGAATTCTTTCGCTAGCCTTCGAACACATTTCCACCTACCATACTGTCACCCATATTCGTCCCTTTTTTCACTTCCTTTTTACTACCATCTGTATTCTCCTATATTTGGTTTTTTTAAATTTTTTTGGGCAAGGAAGTGGGCGGGTATCCTTGTAATTTCCTGATTTAAATATTCGCCCATTGTTCAACCCCGCCTTGTAGCAGTGCTGACCACGATCACCGCGAGGCACTTCGAATGTCAAAGTTTGGATGTTTGAGCATCCTTCTTTTCTCAACTGTGCAATGCTATCCATGGCCAGCTGTAACTCGCGCACTCTTGACTGTTCATTACTACACACTGGAGTCGCATGCAGCAGTGGAGTCACGAACCTGTTCAAAAGCTTTGATTTGAGTGCCTGCTTCTTGTTGAACCCGACTAATGTTTTTCCATTTGTCTCTTTCACTTTTGCAAAAGACATGGCGGATGGAATAATTGTTTGCGTGACACAGTGGACGGACCACTGAGCTTGAAGAAGAATTTTGAGGACGAATATTTTGACGTAAAATCATTTTTCATGTGAAACATGGGCAAACAAAAAAACATAGTTTGCACGAATATGGATGAAAGTACGGTATGTGGCTTTCCAACAGATGGAGGATTCTAGATGTATGGATAGACCCATTTGTGCCTCCTCACCTCAAGCTGTATGCCCTCACTGTCAACAATGACTGTGTGAATGATTCGATGGTGGACAACTTTCTCGTGCTGTAGAAGGAGGAGTTTGACAAGGAAGTCCACATTCGGCGCATGGGCCATTCGATGAACGTTGTTGTTCAAGATCTGCTTGACAAGAGCTCGCCCCAGGAGCACTTGCGGACAGCACGTGACATCTGCACCTTTGTGACACGCAGTGCAAAGCGGGAGGCGTCTCTTGAGGCCGCGTGTGAGGCCGCCAACATGCAGTACCTACAGCTGCATATGGACACCCCGACAAGGTGGAACAACACTCTTTGCATGTGCACCAGGGTGGTGCACATCAAGGGTGTGTTGGAACCGTGGCTGAAACTAAAAGCCCCGCAGCTGAAGCCGAGTCGCAACGGATGGGAGCTTCTCGCCCTAGTCACCACCATCCTGAAGCCATTCAAAGGCTTCACAGATGACATCAGCGGCCAACATTACCCGACGCTTTCCCTCTTCATACTGTTCTTCATGGTGATTCTTGGCAAGATGCACCAGTGGCAAGTGAAAGTGGGGGTCGTCAAGAAGAAGTGCAGTTGAAGAAGGATCCTGAGCGGCTTCTCATGGAGCTTGAGCCTGGCCTCAAGGTGGTGGTGGTGGAGAAGGTGCGTTGGTGCAATGGTGCAGGTGTGTAATGGTGCAGGATGTAGGTGCAATGGTGCAGGTGTAGGTGTAGATGCAATGGTGCAATGGTGCAGGTGCAGGTGGTGGTTCTGGTGCAATGGTGCAATGGTGCAGGTGCAATGGAGTAATGGTGCAGGTGCAATGGTGCAATGGTGCAGGAGCAGGTGCAGGTGCAATGGAGCAATGGTGCAATGGTGTAGGGTGCAGGTGCAATGGTGCAGGTGCAGGTGCAATGGTGCAATGGTACAGGTGCAATGGTTCAATGGTGTAGGTACAGGTGCAGGTGCAGGTGCAGGTGCAGGTACAGGTGCAGGTGCAATGGTGCAATGGTGCAGGTGCAGGTGGTGGTGCAGGTGTAATGGTGCAGTGGTGCAGGTGCAATGGTGCACTGGTGCAGGCGCAGGTGCAGGTGCAGGTACAGGTGCAGGTGCAATGGTGCGATGGTGCAGGTGCAGGTGGTGGTGCAGGTGTAATGGTGCAGTGGTGCAGGTGCAATGGTGCACTGGTGCAGGCGCAGGTGCAGGTGCAGGTACAGGTGCAGGTGCAATGGTGCGATGGTGCAGGTGCAGGTGGTGGTGCAGGTGTAATGGTGCAGTGGTGCAGGTGCAATGGTGCACTGGTGCAGGCGCAGGTGCAGGTGCAGGTACAGGTGCAGGTGCAATGGTGCGATGGTGCAGGTGCAGGTGGTGGTGCAGGTGTAATGGTGCAGTGGTGCAGGTGCAATGGTGCACTGGTGCAGGCGCAGGTGCAGGTGCAGGTACAGGTGCAGGTGCAATGGTGCGATGGTGCAGGTGCAGGTGGTGGTGCAGGTGTAATGGTGCAGTGGTGCAGGTGCAATGGTGCACTGGTGCAGGTGCAATGGTGCAATGGTGTAGGCGCAGGTGCAGGTGCAGGTGCAGGTGCAATGGTACAATGGCGTAATGGTGCAGGTACAGTGGTGCACGGGCAGGTGCAGGTGCAATGGTGCAGGTGCACTGGTTCAATGGTGCAAGTGCAGGTGTAGGTGCAGGTGTAGGTGTAGGTGCAGGTGCAGGTGCAGGTGCAGGTGCAGGTGCAGGTGCAGGTGCAATGGAGCAATGGTGCAGGTGCACATGCACGTGCAGGTGCACATATAGGTGCAGGTGCAGGTGCAGGTGCAATGGAGCAATGGTGTAATGGTGCAGGGTGCAGGTACAATGGTGCAGGTGCAGGTGCAGGTGCAGGTGCAGGTGCAATGGTGCAGGTGCAGGTGCAATGCTTTAATGTTGCATGGCATGCTGTTGTGTGCATGATGGGCATACAAGTGGAGAAGTATGTTTGGAAGCTGAGCATCCGCCACGTTGTGGCAGTGGACCCCCGATGTTGTTTTTGCTTCTTCGAGAGGGTTCACAAACTGATGGGCACTCGCAACTCAGTGGAGCTGGAGGTCAAAATCGTGGAGGAGTTGAAGCCGTACAACCTACTTGTGCTAGAGCATTGTCGATCGGAAGAGGCAGCTGCTGCTGCAGCAGCAGAAGCAGCTCTGGTAGCGGCTGCAACTGCTGCAACAACCGCAGACGATGATGGAGGAAGTGCAGCGCCTCAAAGTGTCCTGAGTGCGCCTGTAGCCTCTGCTGCCAGCACGGGGAACCTGTCGGGCCCAGGTGCTGCCGCAAAGAAGGGAAGGCAGACACGCTCAAAGAAGTCGATGGTGGAGGCAGCACTCGAAGATGCCATGGAGGAACTTTTCAATGAGCTGGACCCGACCCCATCTCAGAGGGAGCCTGACTTCCTTGACCTTGAGGTTGAAGAGTGGAAGAAGGACAGCCGTCAGGGGTGTCGAGATAGTATCCGCCACTTCTTTTGCGACAATGCTGTCATATTCCCGACGTTTGCACTCATCGCCGTTGACCTGCTTGCTCTGCCGGCCGCCGGCACTCCGAGTGAGCGCATGTTCAGTCTTGGTGGACGTGTTGTCACAGAAATCCATCACTCTCTTGCAGACATGACTGTGCAGGATGTGCTAACCCTGAAGACCTGGATCAATGACCCCGTTCTTGTTGACTTTCCAGTTTTTCCCGATGGCACAGTTGCTCCAGAATCGCAGGAAGTGGAAAACGTGGAGAAGGCAAAGCGACGGGCAACTTGGCGGCGCGCGGTGCGCAACCTGACAACGTCGGCATTGGCAGCAGTGGAAGGCAGCAGCAGTAATGAGAAGGATGAGGAGGAGGGAGATGTTGGTGGGGAGGACCTGAATGATCACTCGGATGACGAGGACGAAGACGACAATGGCGAGGGAGACGTTGCAGTTAACGCCTTGCAGAACTTAAGTCTTAATGACGATGATGATGTCGTAGAGATGTCGTAGAGATGTTGTAGGAGTAGGTATCCATAGGTCTAGAAACATGTACCAATGTCCTTTGACTGTTTGTCATTGAAGGACATTGTTTGCATGACTTTGTGGCAGATGGACAGTGGGGTAGGGGGAGGGGGGGGGGGGGGGGGGGGGGGGGGGGGGGGGCGAGGTCGCCATGGCCCCGCCCCTGTCAATAGTTTCTTGAGGTTCATCTCTGTCCACTGCTGCGTTTGCATTCTGCAATGACAAAAAAAAAATTTGTATTTGACCACTCTCTTTCCACTATGTTGTCAGCACCTTACCCTACTGGTCTTTAACTTCGAACATAAGTCCTTTTTCTTGTGAAAGAACTTGAATGAAATTTTTCTTCAACAAATTCATTAGGTACACCCTAGTAAATTCTGTCTAGAGTGTGTCAAAATTTTTCTTTTACTAGCCCGGTTCAAATACACTGTGTCTCTTGTTGGATTAGGAAATTGCAGTGATCGCTTCGGTTTCGACGTCCTCGTTCGCACTAGACATGCACAATTTCAAATCTTTGCTTCGTACGATGTGTAGTCCACGTATCTGTTGACTCAAAAACTGGTAAAAATGGGTGGCCGAGGACAAATGGAGGCTTCGTCAAAGCCGAAGGGCCGATCAACGTGGACAACACATGTAACCGATAGTGCCGAACTGTGTTCTTCGACAAATTTGAAGATCGTACACATTCGTTCAACGAAATCTAAGCAACCACCAAAATAACTCCCAGGCCAAAATCCATGAACGAATTCATGGATTCCATAAAGCATAAAAACATTAAAAAAACGAATTTAAAGATCACTGCGGTACATGTCTTCCTTGTACACTGATAGCGCTTCAATGATTAAAGTAACCTGAACAAATGATATGTGTTCCTTGTACACTGATTGTGCTGCAACATTACTCACATGCAACATTGGTGAATATGTTTGAATTAGGTAAAATGAAAAACTACCCATCAATATTGCAAGAAAATAAAAAAGGGCATCATACAACAATATCATGTTACATGAAAACAACAGTGGCTATGTGGTAGTGGTTAAAACCTTGAGTGAAATCCTCCTTGAACCGTGAGATTACACCATGAAGAACCGCAAATCTGGCGCACAAAGATTTGTGATCCCATGGACAAAGGAATCACAAATTGTTTTTCAGGGCAGCGTGATTCTACAGTGATAGAAACCGCGAATCTGAAGAACCGCGGTTCCGGTTCTAGGGCGCTGCCGGACTCGTGATTCTAGTTCTGTTGTTAGAACCGCGGTTCCGGCATAGTGTGCACCCTTACTACTCAGAATGGCCACTTCCAATGCCCATTTATGCTCTGACATGAGCAGAGCATTTTTAAGGGAATAACTACGGTATACGGCCTCAATGGCCAAGCCTGGCATGTCCATGCCGGTAGGCACGACAAGGGGTCGCTCAGTCTGGGACTGAGGAGGACAAGCCGAGGCTACGGAGGCGCTGGAGCAATTAGGGAGCGGGTGAAGGTGTCCAAATCAGACGAAGGGGTAGATAGGTGTAGGACCAGTGGGGGCTTCGTGAGGTTAACACATGGACTGGTGAAGGGACAGGTGGATTGGACACAATGGGAGTGACCGGGCTGGATGGAGCCGCATAGGAGTGAGTGGGAGACACGGACTTGGACAGGATAGAGGACATGGTAGGAGAGTACAACATGCCAGAAAAGTTGGATGATGTGGACAGAGTGGGCACATGACCTGAAGACAGAGGCTGCAACAAGGGTGCAGGTTGCAGAGAAGCAGCAACAGGAACTACAGGGACAACAGGACCGACCCCCCCCCCCCCCCCCCCCAGCCGATTGAGAGGCAGAAGGGAGGCAGTGGACGAAAGATGACTGAAGCCACAAAGAAACACAGCTCCAAATGTAGGCCTGAGCAAGCTAGGATTTGATGACAAAGCAGACCTTGCTCTTCTGAAGAAGAGAAAAATCCCAGAAAAACCGGGAGAAGTCATCAGTGAGACACAATACACATCGCCCAACATTCCCAAGGAGTTCATGTGGCAAAGGGCCCATGACATCTGCATGCACACAATGAAGAGGATGAGAAGACTAGGACTCTAAGGAAGGGAAAGGAGAGCAATGCATTTTCTCTTGCGCACAATGAAGACAATAAATGGGGCAAGCAGAAGGGAAGGGGGAGAGCAACAGACCGACAGCAGGTTAGAGGTGGAGCATGCTCACAACAACATATTTGTGGGCATGACCAGAGCAGTGATGTAGGAGGTGAAAAAATTTAGGCAAAAGAGAAGGGGAAACATGAGCAAGGACAATGCCAACATCAGGGGCAGAAGAAACACGCAGAGGCACACGATAGACCTTGTCACACTTCATGCCACGCAAGACAGCACAGTCAGACTGACAAATCTAAACAGTTTAAACACCAAGACTGGCAGAAAACTCCATGCATTGATTTCCCAGAGATGGCAGCGACAGAAGGCTGAGCTCCACAGAAGGTACACACAGCAGGTCAAGCAAGAATAAGGCACCACTAGGACCAATAAAGGGCACAACACCAACACCCTAGACGCGGAGCAACTGATTGGACCCACTGCAAATAAAGTGGACAGACCCAGCTAGGCCTAAATATACAAACAAAGAATTCACTAACGCCATGTGATGGATGGCCTTGGATTCAAGGATCCAGGAGCCTTCCGAGATGCACAAAGGGACAGAATGCAACAGATCACAACGGTACGGCCACAGAGACCTGGAGTAACATACAACGCACAGGTAGAGAGACAACAAGGAAGGCGGACTACAAATGTGTGGCCCACGGGACACAGCCACACAACGATCACAAGGCATAACCAGGGGGGTCCCCAAAAAGAATACTATCCGTCTCACAGAGAAGAACTCTGGCCAGCATAGCAACACTCTCACCTCCCTGATCATAAAGAAGAAGAAGCTGGCGGACGGACTGCTCCAGCTCCACCTCGTCTGGTCCACCAGACTGCTCCACCTCGTCTAGTAGAGGGTGTGGAAGATGTGCCGATGCTTGTGCCATCATTGGCACCAGCAGGTGGGACAGCGAAGGTAGAGGAGAGTGGGGAAGTGTTTGAGCACAGTAGTAGCAAATTCATTAGCAAATGCAGTACAATTTTATTCTGCCAACTTGATGCAATCTTTTTAGCCTCATGTTTTCCCAGGAAATGAGGTTAATTAGGTGCTGTAGTGATGTTCTGACTGAATCATTGTCACCTAGCATGCTGACAATGTACGGGCTATGTCCAACAGATTTTGGCAGAATTTCTTCTGCCCTAGTGGGCGTGGGAAAGGTGAGAGTGTCCCAGGAACATGATAAGAGTGTTTCTTGATAGACCACCCCAAGTCGGACAAAACAAGCCATCACTGGAAGAGCAAAGACAAGGCACCAGCAGAGAAGTGGCATCTGATGGAACAACTCACAATGCTGCAGAAGGGGATGGGCTGCAAAGAAATGCAAGGAGCAGAGGAACGGTAACAGTAGAAGCAGTAGAGAGAATGGAAACAGTGAAGGCAGCTTGAACCATGAGGGCATACGTGCCTGTGGTGATTGAGTGCTGCACCCAAGGTGGTGAAGAAGGAGACAACTGATATGGTGGCAGTGACGAGGCTCAAGGCAGCAGGTAGAGCTAATGATGCAAGAGGGACGGTTATTGTTGTCAATATGCGGATGGAAGATCCGGCCGCTGCTATGGCAGACGCTGTAGACGATATTGCAAATGCGATAGTGGATTCTGCTGCTCAGATCTATGTGCCAATATCTATAGCTACTCTAATAATGAATCCAATCATAGTTGCGGCCTCGGTGAAGGATTTAGCTGTCAGCTCAGCTGATGTAGAGGCAGGGGTGCAGGATGCTCTATTTGCTATTGACAATGATGCTACGGCTACTGTAGAGGCTTCTATGATGGCTGAGGCTGTACACATTAGTGTGCTCACAAGGTCAACAATATCCTACGTGAGTGCTACGTATAGATGAGCTACAGTAACCTTTACCTCAGTGGTGTTTACAGGGCTGTTGATCCCCCCTTGGAGTGATAGGGAGAGAGACGCTTACCGATCTTGATGAGTTTTCTGCAGTAACATTGCTGAGGTTAACTTGGGTACGGGGTCTTCACTCACGCCTTAACGGTAATGTGCTTGGTGGTGTGCCATCCATCCCTCATAGTATGCACCGAGCAGTAATGCGCAGGGAAATGTATGCTACGCCTGCGTGACTAGTGACACCGATGCAGCGGTGCTATCACCGACTGTGTGATGAAGGGCCCTCGGCTAAAGCAGAATGCAGTGACCTACTGTTGTTTGAGCTGCTGCTGTCACAAGGAGGAGCCCTTGGCCTGCACGGAATGCGGCAGCTTGCTATAGCGCATCTCATTACTGTAGATGACGCAGCTGCTACTGCTGCTATTGTTGCTACCATTTCAATTGATGTTATTGCAATCATTGGTATGGTGGAAGATGTAAAGCCTCAACTGTTGGAAATGCCACTCTTGCTGCAATGATTTCCAAGGCTACAGATGCAGGTGTAATTTCTACTGCTGCTACTGCTGAGGCTGCAAATACGGCAGCAATTGTCGCTGCTATTGCTGCTGCCATCATTCATGGGGCTGTTTTTTATGCTACTGGTGCTCATGCCAGAACATTGCAACAATGCAAGTGTGGTCAAGTAGTAGTAGATGTTCCTGATGTTGTACATTCTGGATCTTCTCCCTTTATGGAGGATTGAAGTGCAGCTCCTCATATTGCTGGAGTTGCTGCTAGTGCTGCTGCCATACTCGCGCAGAACTACTATCTTGGCTGAGCAGCACAAACTACTCCTCTTTTAGGTTTTGCAGCTGCCACTGTTGCCATCGCAGTTGGACATGCAAGTCACGTCTCAAAGATTTACATGATGGGGCCTGTAGGTGTGATGAAACCCGCTGGTGTGACAACACACCGGCGTGTTAACGAGCGAAGGGTTAGAGTAGAGGGCGTTGAATACACAGGGCTGAGAGGGTCCTGTGCCTAAAGGTGCCTCCTTCAAGTTGCGTAGATGTAGCGATGAATGCGGCGGCGATGGTGACGGCGGTGGTGGCGACGGAGGTGAGAAGTTCCCATGGCCAGGATAGCACAATCAAGCTTGAATGAGGTGCTCTCCATCACTGGTCCGTTGATACCAGTGGATAGCTATCTTTAGTGAGAGGCATGAAAAGGAGAGTAGCTTGAAGAACCATGCTAGAGGCAGAAAGCCATGGCATCAAGATTTCACGTGAAAGTTTAAGTTACACGCAAAGAAAGGCAAGTGACAAGTGAGTGAGTTTTTGGGTGCAATTGTTGGGATGACAAGTCAGCGAGTGGCAAGCTCAGCATCTCTCAAACCCCTTGTTGATCAACCACAACAGGAATTCTTTGGAAAACCTGTAACATGTACTACCAAATAGAAATCTAACAGCATGTCTTCTGGGAGAAGCAACTAGGCTTCCTCCTCCCTGACAGCAGTACTAGGAACTTTAACATTTCAGAAATTGTTCACACTACAAAAAAGAAACTAGCACATGCCTGTGGAAGGTGCACAAGGAGCATGGAAATCACTTCCTCCCATGTGACTGAGTTGCCACCTTTCACACACCCATGTGCCTCTCTATAGAACTGTCATGTCTTCCCCTTGGTGGTGGAACCAAAGGTAGTGAATTTTGTATAATCAATAGGCTACACTAGCATGGTCAGTGTGCAACAAGGACAGAGGTCATGATGTGTCTATGAGAAACAAACTAATTGTTCTGCATCAGGGATCTGCAGGAGCATGGATATGGCCGAGTAGTCATAGTAAGTTACAAAAACAAGGGAATACTCACATCACAAGACTCCTCAATGACCTGATGAAACCCAGCTATACACGTGCAGATCTGACACAAGATGCTCAACAAGATGCTCCACAATCAATGCGCACACATCCCACTCTCAGCGAATCTCAGGCACATGGTGAAGCTTGACAAAATGGATTACCACCATGAACTTTCCGCTTGCTAATTTTTGGTCAGGAAGTTGGCCCACTGCATGTCCGTGTCAACCCAGATGACAAAGATCACATGTTGCTCCACAAGATGCACAAATTGTTGCTCAACAACAATGTGCTTCATGCGTGTATGATACATACCAGATTTCTTTGTAATGGCAAGAGCACTCTGATTGTCACACTATGGAATGATGCAAGGCACAGACTCACAGTTGTCTGTCTTAGAAAGAGGGACGGGTCAACGTCACTCTACACATAATCAGCACGTGTCAGTGTGCCGGTGATCTCTACGTTCAAGCACCATGCTGATTGCTTTGGGTGGTATAAGGCCTTGCGCAAACACCAGACCTTGGCACCGGCCTCAAAGCCAGTGGCTGAGCCTTGTGGATCTTCTTTTCTAGGATTCCATGGAGGAATGTGTGATTCACATCCATCTAATGTGGCTCCCAGTCATGGTGAACAACAACCCCAAATAGAGCGCTAGCGGTGGTCTTGTAGCCAATTGGTGCAAAGATGATAGTGAAATACACATCCTAAACTTGTGAGAACTCCTTGGCTGCCAAGCGAGCCCTGTAATGAAAGACCCATTTGGCCTTTACAGTCTTCTACTCAAGCGGGAGATTGACAAGCTTATAAATGCAGTACTCACGGATGGCTCTCACCTCATCCTCACAAGTTATACGCCACAACTCAACATCCAAAGCCAAGAGTGCCTCCTCTAATGTGCTTGGATCAATCAATCTCAAGGGAGAGGTCTGGGTGCTTATCACACATGCCTCTGGACTTGGCTTGACCACAACAAGGTCAGCTGTGATATTGCAAGAAACCAATAACTCTTGGGAGACTCCATGGACAGGAAATACACACTTTTGTCCACGACATGCTTCAACACACAACTGAGAAATTACTTCCTGTTGAAACCAATACCGGTACAAGACCGGGCCAGGACGGAGTTAGAGCCATCCACGATGTTCACCGCTGTCATGGTGACGGCGATTGCAATCGTCAGCTTCTTTGCCGCCTCCTGCATCGTCAAGTCCTTCCACCTCTCATTGTGGTCCTTCCTCAAGTGCTTCCACATGCCGCTTGTAGTGCTCTGGTTCATGGCGTAGGTCCCTTGAGAATGTTCTTCTATCGTGGCACAGGGTGCATGCCGCACGTGGCTCCCCATTGATGACAGCATACTCAAAGACCTGCCATACCACCCTCGGCTGCTTCTTGCAGCCATCCTCTACATCGGCAGGCTTGGCCGGTTTGTTTCCTCCTTGCACGGCAGGAGTTTCCGGGGAGGAGTCATTTGTTTGCGGGGTGCCAGCAGCTGCGGACGAAGAAAGTTGGAGAGACATCTTGAGCAACAGGTGAAGCCTCTGAGAGGCTGCCTCTCTCAGAGGCAGTCGCCTCTATGCTTTTGGGACTGTCGGTTCCCCGGTGGGGAATCCCGCTAAGTGTTAAGCTGAGAGAGTTCAACGCTGTCATGCAACAGCACAATCAGCCCGGTGTGGGGCTTTCAGTCCGGTTTGCGGGTTTGGCAGACTCGGACCCGCACTGCGGGTCCGATGCCCAACTGGATCGGACGGATCCTGGTGTGCATCCAAACATGCTTACTATGGGTCCCGTAATGTACTTTCGTCTCAGAGTGAGTATGGTGCAGCACTGTGGCTTCTCGGACTCCTGTCCAACGTCGCAACTGGTGCCTTTAGTAGGCAGCCTGACCAACGGCGACAAATCGTCGCCGTTGATTCGGCAGCCTGATCGTCGCCGAAGATCAGGCTGCCGAATCGAGGGTGGGCAGGGCAGGTCAAGAATTGCCTGCTAGCATGGCAGGCATTTGTTGACGAGGGTGGTGTGGACCGGTTGCCCGAAAATCAGGCGGGCAACCGGCCGCCATCGTCGGATTGCCTCCCATCCGTCGGATGGCAATCGGACGCATTACCTTACCTCAGATGCCAGAGCTTTACCTCAAATGGCATCCGAGGTAATGCGCTGGCAGCACCATCCCAGGGCTTGAATCGCCTTGGACGGCTATCCGGGCCCAGGTCACGTTCAGATGCGCTAGCACTGCCAGCGCATCCGAACATGCTCACTATGCATGTATAATGCACGCGAAGTGTGTGCATTATGCACGCACAGTCTACGTGCGGTGCACGCATTTGGCCAGCCAAATGGCAGGTTGGCTTAGTCGGGGGTCGACCCAGCTCCCTTGCCGTTTCCCGCCTCCCCCNTTCCCCCCCCCCCCCCCCCCCCCCCCCCTCCCCCTGCCACCGATGTCTGGAACCGCGGTTCCATCTCGGTTCCGGCACGTCAAAATGGAACCGCGGTTCCAGTACGGGAACTGGAACCTCGGTTCCGGTCATTTGGTGTGCACCCTTACTGAGCAGTGTTACCAAATGTCATGCCACCACGGCCACCACAGTTCTATCGCCTGAACCTGCCACGGTCCGACAAGCACGTTCAACCCCTGATGCTCAACTGTGGAAGGCTGTCATGCGCGATGAGCTAAATGCTCTCAAGGACCATGTTGTATACAAGCTGGTCGACGTACCACAAGGAAGGAATGTAAAATCCTAATGGTGCACTTGCACAAGGTGCGCCTCACGGCGAAGGGGTTCTCCCAAGACCGAGGTATTCACTTTGATCAGAAGTTTACACCAGTCGATTTCTACACTACATCCCGTGTAAACCTGGCCCATCACAGATGGGCGCTAGAACAGGTGGATAACGTGGTCCTACATGAAGAGTTGGATGAGGAGATCTATATGGTAGAACCTCCCAGGTTCTCTGATGGCAATCACAGAGTAAAGTGGCTACAACAACTAGGGCACAGGTTGCCTTTGTGGTGAACTTCCTTGCACAGTTCTTGCATTGTCCTAGGACACGACACAGAGGCTACATTGCGTGTTGTCGAGTATGCACTTTTCACTGCCCAAACTGGTCTTTGCTATTGGGCACAAGCGTCAATGGTGGTTGATGGTTACACTGACAACGACTGGGCACATGATGTAGGTGCTCGCAGCCACACATGCTATATCTTCCCTGTTGAAAGAACCACTTTGTCATGGAAGGGTGATAAACAGGGCTGTGTGAGATGTATCTCTAGCCAGGGGAAACATGTTTCTTTTGGCGCACGAACATGTGAGAGTGTTTGACTATGTCACCTGTCGTAGTGGCTGTGCGTCCTCATCTGTAGCATCATGTTTTATTGTGAAAATCAGGGTACCAAGGGCTATTTCTGAGCATGATGACACGCATCACAGACGCACGAAGCATGTCAACATGGAACATCATTTTGTGCATAAGGGTTTGGCTCTGGGTGATGTTCATATCGTCTGGGTCAAGACTCGCCACTAGAAAGCTAACTTCCTCATGAAGGCACTCAGGAATAACGTCTTCAAGGTAGCCATTAATGCCGTTGGTCTGTTGTGCGCTCGTAATGCTCCTAGATGAGCAGTCATCTTTGTGTGTGTGTGGTCATCTGTCACATCTTGTGATGCTGGTGACGGCCGTTAGTAGGACATAGAGATGGTGTGGCCAGCACTGTTGTTTGCTTGGGAGTCATGGGCATGGATGGTTTGCAAGCAGGTACTCCTTGGCCATCGTAGACGAAGGGTGGGTCTGTGACAAGTCCACAGATTGCAGTTCATGAGGAGTTTCCTCACCACTCAGATACAAGTCAACAGTCCTGATTACACTAGATATGTGCATGGAGAATACAAGTGGGGAGATCCCCACAGTCAGCATACGCCATAGATGTGAAGCTTTTGCACTTAGACAGAATCGCCAAGGCAAGCAAGGGAGGGGGATGGAGAGTGAGCATCCAGGAGCTGGTATGCGTGCACCTCACTCGTGCAACAGGCACGATGAGGAACCCAGCATTCCACCGCTTTTTCACAAGACAAAAACTCCTATTACATTCCTGTGGAAGGTGCGCAAGAAGCATGGAAGTCACTTCCTTCCTTTTCACTCTTGGTCGCCGCCTCATACACACCCATGTGCCTCTCTACAGCACTGTCCCTTCCTCCCCTCAACGGTGGAACCAACAGCAGTGAACCTTCATAATTAATCACCTTGCTGATGTCTTGTCTGCACTGTCTTTACACGTTGGAAGTAAATCTTGTCCAATCGCCATTGCCACTTCTGCTTTGCTCCTCATGACACAATATGTTGTCACCTTTTGGTTGTAGATACTAACGTCGCAGCCAACAGTGTGTTCAAGATGGTGGACGCGGCTATCCTGCTTGCATTTTTCCTCCACCATTGTCAATTCCACACAAACAGCTACCCTCTCTCAACGGCGATGTTGCCTACGCTTTTTCCCCATGTAGTATAACAGTCTGTGCTGCTCTACCCCTCTCACAATACTGGCTTCGTAATCCAAACTCCCTACCTGATGCTTCTACAATCTTACCTCTAGACAGTACCCAGCTCCTCCTGGGTGTTCCACCTTCTTGCATCCACCTCAAGTGCAGCCACTTTCATCTTCCACGTGGCCAGCTCGTGACTCTTACGTCAGTAATAATGGATCCCTGACCTCTTTACGAGCGCATCCACGACAACTCATCCCCAAGTGCAGTTTGTCGTGCCGCTGCTGTAGGAGAGGAAACTCCCAACATGCCCCTCTGGATTTGCATGCTATCTACCTTCTACTAGCACGACGGTGTCACTTGGTGGGAAGAGGAGGAAAACCGTGAAATCAACCATTGAGTCTACTCCGCAGACGACCT
>SZWC01001688.1:206154-225324 GCA_023375785.1 Penium margaritaceum | reverse complement strand
CCCTGCCACCTCAACTTCCGTTGTGCTAACGGGAGGGTGGAACCAGCTGAAGGGGTGGGTGACAAGCTGGTCACCATCCAGGTGAATGGCCAAGAGAAGGAGCTCAAGCTCACCGAGGCAGTCTATCTGCCCAACTTCGCTGCCAACCTACTCTCTGTCGGCAAGATTACTGGCCGAGACATGACGGTCGTCTTCGACAAGAACAGGGCCGTTATCCTTCCCACGTTGGCAGTGAAGATAAAGTACGCTGCAAAGAGTGTGGTGGCGGATGTTCCACGCGTGGGCGGCCTCTACATCCTCTAAACCAAGGTGGAGGGTGCTGCCGAAGCTGGGCCAGCCATGACTGCCGGGGGCAGTCAGGTGGTAGAGGCAGAAAGCAGCCGCCCATCAACAGCAGCAGATTTAACAAAATCAGTGGAAGCTGCAGCACCCACCCAATCCAAAGCAGTCGCTGGGACTGCCACGGCATCGGAAGCGAACTGTGGCCGAGACCTTTGGCACAGGCGCTTGGCCCACGCCGCCCACTCCACGTTGGAGACAATGGGCAAGCACGAGCTGGTACGAGGCCTGGCCTTGGGGAAGGGAGAGGGTGCGAGGAAGGGGAAGAACGTATGTGAGGCCTCCCTCATGGGCAAGGCTAAGAGGAAAGGGCGCAAGGGGAACAAGCACGGAAATTTGGCGAATGAACCTCTCGAGTTGGTCCACACCGACGTGTACGAGCCAATGCGGACAACCTCAGTCGGAGGCTGCAGGTATTTCCTCACCGTCACAGATGACAAAACGAGGAAGATCTGGACGTTTATGAAGCAGAAGAGTGAGGTAAAGGAGCATCTGCAGCACTTTGTCGCAATGGTTGAGCGGCAGACCGGCAAGAAGGTCAAGGCCCTTCGTTGTGATAACGGTGGGGAATACAAGGCCTGTGAGGGCTGGCTGGCGGAGCAGGGGATACAGCAAGAAAGTACGGTACCTGAGTCGCCCGAGAGCAACGGTGTTGCTAAACGGCTCAACCAAACCATCCTCGGGATGGTAAGAACGATGTTGTATGAAGCAAAGCTGCCAGGAAGGTTCTGGACCGAGGCTACTAGGACAGCGGCCTACATCATCAACCTCACACCTGCATCAGCCCTTTGAGAAAAGGGGAAAAAAAAACTGTCGCCGATGACCCCACAAGAGGCATGGTCGGGCAAGAAACCAGATGTCTCACATCTGCGAGTGTTTGGCTGCCAGGCCTATGCCAAGAAGCTGANAGCAACGGTGTCGCTGAACGGCTCAACCAAACCATCCTCGGGATGGTAAGAACGATGTTGTATGAAGCAAAGCTGCCAGGACGGTTCTGGGCCGAGGCTACTAGGACAGCGGCCTACATCATCAACCTCACACCTGCATCAGCCCTTCGAGGAAAGGGGAAAAAGAAGCTGCCGCCGATGACCCCACAAGAGGCATGGTCGGGCAAGAAGCCAGATGTCTCACACCTGCGAGTGTTTGGCTGCCAGGCCTATGCCAAGAAGCTGACGAGGGAGGGTGCCAGTAAGCTGGATCCGCAGGCCAAGAAATGTCTGCTCTTGGGGTACGACAGTGCCCAACGCTCTTACAGGCTCTGGGACCTACAAGGCAACAAAGTGATTCGTAGTAAAGACGTGGACTTCAACGAGGCTGTCGTAGGAGCAGAGCAGCAGTTCAAGGACGAGCCAGTGCCCAAACCGAGTGAATGGCTCGTTTTACTGGAGACAGGCGATGAGGCACCACAGGGGTGGAGCAGCAACAAGGCAACAGAGGCAAGAGGAGTGGTAGCTTTAGGGAGAGCCGCAACAGAAGACTCTGATGTTGATTCAGATTCCTCCTCCTCAGATGATGAGGACTCTTCCACTGAGGGAGAGTCTATGGTAAGAGAACCAAAGCAGCAAGACCAGCAGCAGCAAGAGCAGCAGCAGCAACCGTCGCAGCATCAGGCAGTAAGACGCAGCTCGCACTTATCTATCCCACCACGACAGTATGATGCTACAACTGGTGAGTGGACTGGTCTGAGTTACGCCTTCGTGGCTCAGGGAGAGCCGTCCACAGTGGCAGAAGCACTTGCTCTACCGGATGGGGCCAAGTGGAAGGCCGCCATCGAAAGCGAGTTGGCCTCGCACAAGGAGAACAGGACATGGAAGCTGGTGGACCGGCCTGCTGGCGCTCATGTTGTAGGGTGCAAGTGGGTCATGGTCAAGAAGCTGAAGCAGGATGGGACCATCGACCGCCACAAGGCGCGGCTGGTGGCCAAGGGTTTCGCGCAGCGGCCGGGGAGCGAGTACGATGAGACGTACGCGCCCGTCGTCACCTTTGCAATGATTCGGTCTCTCCTCGCAACAGTAGTAGCCAAGAACTTAGAGGTTCACCAGATGGATGTCAAGACTACATTTCTCTACGGAAATCTTGACAAAGAAGTCCTGATGGAGGTGCCTAAGGGGGTGCATGCACCACCCGGAAAAGTTTGCAAGCTCGACAAGTCATTGTATGGGCTGAAACAGGCCCCGAGGTGCTGGTACAAGGAGATGGACGCCTTCATGGAGGGGTCCCGGTACGGTCACTGCGAGAACGACCTCAGTATGTACGTACGAGAGGACGAGGATGGCCTCGTCTTGGTGGCTCTTTACGTCAATGACCTCATCATCTGCGCATCATCGACAAAGCTGCTAAAGAACATCAAGATGCAGCTGAGCAGCCGGTTCTAGATGAAAGACTTGGGACCTCTTGAATACTACCTAGGCATCAGTGTCACGCGAGATCACTCAGCCGGCACCATCAGGCTCAGCCAGACCAAATACATTGATCACATCCTCAAGCGGTACGACATGGAGGACTGCAAACCCGTCAGCACCCCCATGGCAGCAGATTGCATCCTCACCTCAGGTGCCGCTCCTACCAACAAAGCAGAGCAGGTCGACATGGCAGGTGTGCCATATCATTCTGCCGTGGGCAGTCTAATGTACGCGATGGTCGCGACTCGCCCCGACATCTGCCACGCTGTGGGGCAGGTGAGCAGGTATGTGGCCAACCCTGGGCCACAACACTGGCAAGCAGTGAAGCGGATCTTTTGCTACCTGAAGGGCATGCGGCACTTGGGCATCCAGTACGGTGGGGTGCCACAGTCGGAATCCTTGCGGCTCATGGTGTATACCGATGTAGATTGGGCCGGGAATATCGACGACCGCAAGTCCACGTCGGGCTACATGTGCGTGCTGAACGGAGGAGCCATGTCATGGGCAAGCCGTAAGCAAGACTGCGTCTCCCTCTCCACTGCTGAAGCAGAGTACATCGCTCTAGCGGAAGCGTGCAAGGAGACAATGTGGCTGCGTAGCCTGCTCCAAGAGATACAAGCACCTCAATCGGACGCAACGGTGGTCAAGGTGGACAACAATTCTGCCATCGACATGTCCAAAAACGGCACCTTGACGCGGAGGACAAAACACATTGAAGTTCGGTACCACTTCAGTCGCGACCTGGTTGCTAAGGGAGTGTTGGAGCTGGAGCACATTGCGTCCAAGGTCAACCAGGAAAACATGCTAACAAAACCCCTTCACCGAGAACTCCAACTTGCAGGAAGACAGGGTATCGGCATGAAGAGCGTAAGTGACGAAGACTGAAGACAGGACAAGTGGCCAGAGGTGCAAGGGAGAGATTGTTGTTATTTGAATGCCCCTTGGCCACTAGTCTCCAGAATTGGCAAGTAGTGGACGGACCAGGCATGCACTGCTCATGTGGAGCAAGTCCCCTGGGTCCGGTCCAACAGACCAGGCATGCACTGTCCTTATTCAAGGATAATTCCCCTGGGTTTTTCTGATGATGGCTATTCAGATTGTCAATCTGACCGTACCAATGGAAAGAGCAGGTGTCAAGCTGTCAGCTGTCCAAGTTTTGGGCTGATCCAACGGTCGGATTGGAAGATGTAAGATGTGCCTTGGATCAGGGGATGTCTTCCCTGATTGAGGGGATGACCTCCTTAATTTAAGGAGTGACATCGGCCAAGGTACGCGCGCTTCGGGTTAGCCGAGGCGCACGCGCTTCGGCTGCCAAAGGCAATCCTCAGCTATTTATGCCTTGTACTTGCCATTGTCTCAACTACTCCTTCACTTGATGTCTCTTGTTTGAGCTGTGCGCTTGAGACTGAGCTTGATATGAACTGCTAAGGTGGTTGTAATCTTGCTCGTGTGAGAGTGCTGACTTAACTTGTTGGGCTCTCACACCAAGAAAGAAGAAGGCTTAGAGGGCGGGAGTCCCTAAGACCTTGAGCGAAAGCACCTGGGTAACTAGGTCTCACCAGAGGCATAGTTAATTCCTTGGGGGTGATCGTGATCCTTGGGTGAAATTCCCTTGGACGGTCGGCAGTTGCCATTGTGCTGGCGCTGTTTTCTAGACTGGAGCCTCAGGCCACGTGACTCAGGAACAACACTTTGAACATGCCTTGAACGTGACTTGCCTCTACATACTCCGTCCTCCTCTCTCATCATGCTCTCTCAGATTGGAGGAGGTCTTGGCCCCTCGGTCCCTGATGGGCCCTTTGTGGTATCCTTGGCTTAGGATGATACAGTGGAAACTGCTACCTCTCCAACTCCTGCCCCATCTCCATCAGAGGCTGTCTTGCTGCTTTTGTCTTCTCCTAGTGCCTCTCCTTTCCATAACTCATTGGCTGCAGCCAAGATAGGTGATCCATATGCTACATAAGGCAGAAGTGACTCACCTACTGCATCAGGTGACTCTCTCTCGGTCTCCCCTCATCAGTCCTCCAACTCTTCCACTCCTACTCTGATGCCTGCAGTCTCCTCCTCTGACCCTGTATGTTTTGTGTCCCCCTATGTCCATGGTGAAAGGCTTCTAGTCCTCCCACTCCAGACCTGTCCATCTGTCTCTCGCTCTTCTACATCCTCCCCCCAAAAGGGAGCTCTCCCTCCTCCACTGGGATAGTGGATCCTTCTCCTGTCATTGGCCCTCATGCCACTGTATCCGGTGAGCCGGGCCTTTGACCCTTAGGGCTAACCGTCAGTGCCTACCCCATTGCTTCCTCCGTTGTCCACCCTAACTCTCCCCTTGGATACCCACTCATTGAGCATGAGTTTCACACAGCTCTTGATACGTCTGTTGCTGGGTATGTTGCATTATGCTTTGCTACTGCTGGTCTCTCACCGCTCCCACTTAAACCACTTACGTTGTGTGACGCATGCATTGCTACTAACTTTACCCTATTGGAGACAGCTATGCAGGAAGAGCTTGATTCTCTTCCCGACCATGGCGTTTACAAGCTGGTGGATCTCCCACCAGGCCGAATGGCTGTGTCAGCCAAGTGGATGCACTGGCAGAAACTGAAACTTGACAGCACAGTCCAGCGATACAAGGCTTGGCTCACTGCCAAAGGATTCTCCCAAATCTCTGGCAGTGACTTTGATGAGAATTTTTTTCCAGTTGGTGTGTATACCACAGCCAGAAATCTGTTTAGATTGGTTGTCCAACATGAATGGGCGTCAACAATGCCATACAACATGGCAAACATTACAAGGAAATCTACATGGTTCAACCCCCAGGGTTCACCGATGGGACCAACAAAGTGTGGAGACTTTGCAAAGCTCTCTACGGGGTCAAGTAATTCCCTCGATGTTGTAACCAGGAGATCACATCCACATTGGAAAAGGATGGCATTCACAGAAGCATAGTCGATCCGATGTTGATTTTATTGCTCCCTCTACTCTTCTTGTTATTGTCCTCATCTATGTCGATGACCTACATATTGCATCTCCTAGCCCTACTGTTGTGCACTCCATAATTGCTCTCTTGCAGTCCGCATATAAAATGAAGGACCTCGGACCTGCCCATGTCTTCTTGGGCATGGAGCTGGAATGCGACGGTTCGAAACACACCCTGCATGTCTACCAAGCTTAAAGTGACTGAGCACACGATACTGATGCATGAAGTAGAACCAGTTATGTCTTTTTTATTGGTGGAACTTCTGTATCTTGCAAGAGCGACAAGAAAGGTTGTGTGGCTAGAAGCACAACAAAGGCTTAGTTTGTGGCACTCGGTGCAAGTACGTGTGAATTTTTCTGGCTCTGTTACTTGTTATAGCAACTGCGTCCCCCTATTTGTTGGATCACTCTACAGTGTGACAATAAAAGCACAAAGGCCATTGCTGAGAACAACGGTGTGCACCACTCTCACACTAAACACATCAATGTGGAGCATCATTTAGTTCGTGATTGCATATTGCTAGCATTGTTCGGGTCGCTTGGGTGGACACAGATTCATAGAGGGCTGGCTGCGTCACCAAGGCACTTAGCAGAAATGTGTTCAAGTGTGCCATACATGCCGCCAGCCTCTCATATCCTCATGATCCTGGTTAATATCTCCATGTTGTCAGACAGATTGTTCCATCACCATGCGTATGCATTCTCATGCGTAATGTCCCATTGGTGCATGTGAGTGCTATGACTGTGGGTCATGGGGGAGTGTTAATCTCTCGTTCAGTTCATGGCCTCTTAAACCTGGAATGCCCTCTTGCCTTAAACCACTTGCAGTTGCACACATGTGTAGGAAATGAAGTGACAATGGCTTCGCATGGAGTTCTCACATCTAGATTTGGAGCTTGTTGTTGATTCTATCCTGTACAGGCAACCACGAAGCTTTACCAGATCTCTACCTAGGACAACCTAATGATTTTTTGCTCACTCTCTTCATCATTGCTCTTCAATGTGGAGGAGGCTTGAGCTCCAACACTTTAGGATGCCATGGTCTGATTCATACTCCGTGTGGGATCTAGGACAGCTAACATATGTTCCAAGGTCCTAATCCTTAGGGGGCCACCGTGTCCACCAGTGGCCGAGCACTGGTGACAAGTCACCCTTGATTTGATACTCAGAGGTGGGGATTGACCCCAGGTGGTGGTATGACCTCATCGTGCATGTTACACAAGCAAGGTGCACACCTACTGACTTTTGCTACATGCTTGCCCACTGGCCCTCTCCTCCCCTCACTTGTTTTGGTGATTTTGTCCAGGTACAAAAAATTCACATCCATGGCGTGTGTTGGCTGTTCACATTGTCTCCTATTATCCATGCACATAGCTAGCCTAACCAAGAATCTTGAAACTGTATGGGCTTAGGTAGCCCGGTTGCTTCTTTCAGACTACACGCTGCTGGACTTCTATCTGGCAGCACATTTTACACGTTTTCCCGAAAATTCCTTGTGTTGTTCGGATCCTCAAGCGACGAGGGGTTTGAGCAATTTTGAGCTCACTGCTTGTTTTCTCGTCACCCTGTTGCTTGCACCCAACAACTCACTCACTTGTTACTTGCCTTTCTGTGCGTGTGACTTCTACTTTCACGTGAACTCTTCATGCCATGGCTAATCTTTTCTAGCATGGTTCTTCAGGATTCTCTCCTACACGTGCCGTTCACTGAACATGGCTATCCACAGGACCTAGCTGGTGCCGGTTCACTAACGGGTGGTGGCTCCGTCCACCAGTAGCTGCTAGATAGCTGCTACGAAGTCCTGCATGCTCGCTCGGATGCTCTGCAGTTTTTCTGCTACCACTAGACTCTTCTTCGTGGATTGGCTTTTGAGCCTGATTTGCATGTCGTGCATTGTATGTCCACCGATCAATGCCAGACTTGTGCATGTGGTACATAGTGTTGTTAAATCTAGATCGAGACTTGACATCTCGATCTCGAAGTCGGTATCAAACCTTTCAGTACAAGCTCCCCTGTCTCGTCGGTCAGGACCGAGAAATTCTGGATCTCGTGCCAAAGTGCACGTGGGGGGTTTCGATCTCGTACCAATCTCTACCTCGTTGTGTGTTGTCTTCAATTTTCACTAATGAGGGTGCTTTCCGAGAGGCGATTTTCTTAACCGTGGTGATGAAACAATGGTGGAAGGATGCGTGGGAGTCATGACTACTGCATTTAGTCAACATATCAGAAATTTGGCGCATAAATGGATCAAACCACGTAGAAAATGAGAGGAACTGTAAGCCTGTGGGAAGAATGGACAAGCAAGATGTCTGATTACAAAATTGTTCTGAAAAAGCGATGTGGCACGCGTGCTCATTCAATGTATCCGCCTCATATTCATCCTGGTTTACACAAAGAAAGCTACAAGGTTTGGTGGTACAAGATTTAGTATTTGCAAACTGTTAAAGCGATCGTACAATGTGTGTCTGCTCACTTATCTACGTGCTGATCCTACTGACATGTTGGCACGCGCGCAGCTCTGACGCCGATTGTTGCCCGGGTATGCTGGGCAACAATTGGTGTCAGTTGGTAGTACACCTTATGTGAGCAAAAGCAGATTAAAATGTGGATAATTTCAACCATTTCTTGTCATTCAAATCTAGAGCAACCATCTTCATATATCTATGTTTGCTGTACCTCTCTACTGCCATGCGTTAGCCACGTCACCTTCTGCTATAAGCATAGGAAGAGCGTCAGAGGCCGGATTTCATTCTAAAGATCAAAATTTGAAGGCGACGTTTTCATTCTGAACCATGTGATACATGCGTGCTTGACCGCGCTTCACGGACATCACTTGCCACTTTGGTACAGTACGCGATTCTCATGCCGTACCGACGTGGCAAGGTGCATGTCTCGGTCTCAGCTTGTCTCGCTCGAGAGAGTTGTGCGAGATTGTCTTGCTCCAATGCAATACAAGTTGTTTGAGACAAGACATTTTGAGACGGTTCAAGATCAAGACCGATATCCTTGTTGAGAAGATGCGTAGAAGCTTCCTAGAGACATAGTCGGTGACTGGGCATGATTGCCCGGTCAGACGGTGACAACAGTCACAAGTCGTACACTCGACGGCAAGGGTCAGGCTAGGAGACACAAGTCAGAGTATCATAATTCTTCAATAGAATTTATAGGGAGAGTTAACAAATGACAGGTCCACAACGCAAACACCTGCCGCGGTGCACGGCGGGTGTCGCACGCGGCAGTACAAGGTATGTCCTATAACCGGCCCAAAAACACGGCCGTAACTCTACGCAGTCAAATCAGAACGCTACACCGTCTGAACCTAAACGTGCAAGATCTCAAGCCGGTTGCTATGAATGGTCACATGCATGCATCCGGCATCGAACGGTGGACACACAATGCAAAACATGCAAATCGGGCCCACGAACAGTCCACTGATGAAATCCTACATGTTGTAGAAGAACTGCACAATGTCCGAGACAGCATCCAGGACGCTGAAGCAGTCGTCGGTCATCTCCGAGTGGGTAGTCCACCACCTGCTGACGCATCGATGCCTCCTGGGTCCGCATCAGGGATCTGCACGGGCATGGACACGGCCGAGAGGTCACAGTAAACTATACGGTTCGACAGGAACATTACAAATCACAACAATCCCCCATGAACTGATGGTACGCATGTTCATACTCGTGCACAACTGGTACGAGTGCAACAACAAGTACAAAGACAGACGTAACACAAGCACACCCCACACTCAACCATTCTTAGGCAAGGGGCGAAGCCCAAAAAAATGAATGGCCACCAGAAAATTTCCGCGAGCCAGTGCCTTTGTCATGAAAACAGCATGGTATATGTTAGTGCCGACCCATCTGATGGAGATCACGTGTCACTCCACCAGATCACGCACAAAATGGTGCTCAACTACAATTTGCTTTGTGCGAGCATGAAAAATACCAAAGTTCTCTGCAATGGCAAGAGCGCTCTGGTTATCGAAGCGAAGCACAATGGTGAGCACTGACTGACCCAACTCAAGGAACAGGCGCTGCAGCTAGACTACCTCAGCAGCCTCTACACCTAGAGCAACGTACTCTGCCTCCAACGAGCTACGTGCAATGCAATCCTGCTTCCCACTGCGCCAGGACACAACGGTACCACCGAGCAGGAACACGTAGCCGGTACAACTGTGTCCGTCTGGACTCTAGGCCCAATCACTATCGATGTAGCCGTCAAGAACCATCGAACACTGCCGCCAAAAGTAGAGTCTAAGGTACGGTGTGAAGACCACGCACCGGACCACACATACAGCCGCATGAAGTGCTCTAGCTCGTGAAGCCTACAAAACTATGTAAGGAGGTTGACGGTAAAGGCGATGTTGGGGCGTGTGGTAGTAGCCAGGTACATTAGAGATCTGATAAGACAGAGGTACAAGGTCACGTCCACTGTCTCCAGTAGCTGTGTAGGATCGTCCACCTTTATAGCATCCTGCCCGTCAGGTGTAAGAGGTTTGGAGGCTCTGGGCATTGCGCCAATAAGATCACAAAAATGGTCCTCCACAACATCTGCGTATCGGGCCTGATGTAATAGGAGTGTCCCACATCTACGGTCTCGCATGATCTCCATGCCAAGAAACACCATTGTAGGACCGAGGTCCTTCGTCCTACATGCCATATTGAGGACCGCCTTGGCCTCCTTCACGGCCTCCATGAAGGGAGACACGATCAGGAGGTCATCCATGTAGACCATAATGGTGGTGAACCGCTCAAGTGACTGGCAAATGAAAAGAGAGGGATCTGCCCCGCTCTGTACATATCCCGCGCGAGTCAGGGTGTGTGTGATCTCCTCGTTTCACCACCGAGGAGATTGTTTCAGGCCGTACAGGGACTTGCGCAAGAGCTAGACCTTGTCACCTTACTCAAAGCCTAGACCAAATAGATCTCCTCATCTAGAGAGCCATGGAGGAACGCATTGTTCACATCCATCAGGTGTCCTTTGCATGAAGGCCTAGGGCCTTTGTGCCGTGGTCACCACTCGCAACACTGCGAGTGGAGCCCCTAGGTGCACGACCTGATGCTCACTGGACTCCAGTGACCAATGGTCGAAGACAACTACCGGGCTCACGCAAGTACCATGACTCGTAAAGCTCACCTCAGGCTCAGAGACAGGCACGACCTTAGCTGGTGATGACTGAGACAAAGGAGCAGGTGATGCAGTGTGAGGAGATGCTAGTGAAGTGGCAAGGGATGCAGGGCTGGGTGTGAGCAAGGCAGCAGAAGGAGGAGTAGAGGCGGGTTCACGAACAAAGGCAGGAGGGAACATGGGTCAAAACAGGCTGAGAAGGAGAGGTCTCTAGACCAATAGCTATGATCGCTAGGTCATCAAGGGCCGGAGACCAAGAAGGGGAGGGGGTTCAAACGGACACATCTACCAGACGAGAGATGCTCGTAGGCACAGACTCCCCCATTTGTTGAGAAGCCTCATACATAGGAACGTACGTGACAGCCATCAATATGATGGTGGTCAGGTCACGGTAGGTAAGATATTGAAAGAAGAGCGTGTCGCCTGGCTCAACAATGCGATGACGAGCGGGGTCCCAAGAGTGCCAGGCCTTTGACCGTGGGGAGATGTCCATCAAGGCACACAAGCGACCCCGCAGAGAGACCTTGAACCCCTGCCGCTCCTCGATGTACCACACATAAGCCACGGAGCCCAAGATGCGAACAAGATGAAGATCAGCACTATGGCCAAACCAGAGCTCGTACTCTGTAACTTGGTCCGGAAGGGGACCACGAAGGAGGCGGTTCTAGACCCACGTCATGTAGGCGAATCCTTCCAACACGAAGGACTCAGGGAGACTACACTCGGACCTCATAGCATGAACCGCATCCTCCATGGTGCGGTTCCAACGCTCAGAGACACCGTTCTGCTGAGGAGTCGCAGGAGCGGAGACGTGGTGAAAAACACCGTGCTCGATAAAGAAACTGTCCATCTTACCAAGAAACTCTCCACAATGATCCAAGGGGAAAGTGTGCAGCGTGTGGTAGGACTGACGCACAGCTATCACTAGCCAAAGGCAAACCGTGAGAGCGACGTTGCTCTTCTGGTGCAGGTTGTAGACCCACCGCATTCGGGTGAAGTCGTCGGTCAGGGTCAAGACGTATCGGCCCTGATCAGACAAAGACTCGACAGGGAGAGGACCAAGAAGATCCGAATGGACCAACTCGAGGGGGTGAAGTGGTCAAGAGCGGGAGTCAGGGTAAGTGCAACAATACATCTTACCCTTAGCACAAAAAATAGAGACGGTCTTGAGCGGCCTCTCGAAAGAGGCCGCGTCAAGACAAAGTGCGGGCTGTGTCCAAATGAGCATAGACACAGTATTTGAGCCCACGTGACACAGGCGGCGATACAATAATCGCAGGTACTGAGTAGAGAGAACACTAGTGACAAACACACCAGCAAAAGGGGAAGGAGAGAGAGGAGAAGGAGAAGTATGAGGAACGTAATAGAAATCATCCACAATAGAGGCACGGAGAACAATGGCACGAGAATCAACAATAGTCACAGTTGCAGAGTCTATAGTGTGCTCCATAGAGAGTCCCATCAGTGTGCATGCCGTCCAGAAAGCAAGCTGAGCTCAAGATCAGGCACAAAAACAACCTCGTAGAGATACAAGGGGCCAAACGGATCATCAAAGCACACAACTCCAACACCCTAGACTGGTAGTGATTGACCAAAGCCTGTGCGAATTGAGCGAACAGACGCAACAGGACCGAGAACAACAAAATCACTACGACAACAAGTCATGTGGAGAGTGGCACCGGAATCGATGATCCAAGTGCCACCGGCATCAGGCCTGGGGGACGTCATTGTACAACGGGCAATGAAACACTCGGCCTCAGACGGACACTGAGCAACTGGTGAGGAGGAACGACGAAGGGCACAAAGGTGGGATTTAAGAATCCAATCGGTAGTGTCAGGTTCATCATTATCACATGACAGTTGCTGTTCTCACCTCCACCTGTGTGTGCTAGTGATTCAGCTGGCCAGCTTGTACTGCCACGCCAGCAACAGCACTGCTAGGAAGCTATCTTTCATGGTATCAGAGCGGCGAGCCAATGCTCCCACAGCTGCGTAACAGAGATGCAACAACCGTAGTGGCAGTGAGCGACCGAAGCTGTTGCCTTGAGTAACAGCAGCAGCAGCGCCCCCTGTCTTTGTGAGAGGTCCTGGGAGGACCCACCGCCGTTCCCGTTGCTGTCTTAATACATCCACAACAGTTCCGCGGCTGTTTCGCGATAGCAGCAGCCATTCCGTGGAAGCTTCGCGGTGTTCCGCGGCGACGAGGTCTCCGCAGCGGACGCAGCAGCTCCGCGACCACAACGAAACCCGCTATCGGTGCCGCAGATCTTCCGCGGTCGCACGTGGTGTTCCGAAATCGTCACCCCGAAGTGACGGTACCGCAGCAGTTCCAAGGTGTTCCGCGAATCCGCGGCGTTCCGCCGCAAGAGCTCCGTGGCAGTCTTGGAATAACGCCGGCGGTGCTCCACGGTACTGGGCGGTCACGAGTACGCGGCACTTCTGTGGCGATTTAGCGGTCACTTGTCGCGGCAATCCTACGGTGGTCGCAAAACCCACTGACGGGGTGCCCCAACAGTTCGCGGCACACCGCCGCATTTTGCACGAGCGCGACCGCGGTGGCTGTTTGCAGCACCCCACAGTGTTCCACACTGGCGCAAATGTGTCCAGCCCAATCTGATCCGCGGCAATCCGTGGCAATTCCGCAGTAAAGTGCACCGCAGAGGTGTTCCGCGGAGGTGTTCTGCCGAGACATTCCGCATAGGTGTGGTGCCGCGGTGAGGCATTCCGCCACAACAACCCAAAAAAAGGGTTAAGGGGGGGGACCGGCCGCCATGCCGAAGCTCACCCCCTCCAGCGCCGCCATTGATTTAGCTGCCAAGGGCAGCACTGTCAGCGGCCAACGTCGGCCGCCGGCGTCGTCACCACAACGGCAGCAGCAACAACAGCAGTAGTAGCAGTAGCAACAACAACAGCAGCAGCAGCAACAGCAGTAGCAGCCTCTGCAGCAGTAGTAGCAGCCTCTGCAGCAACAGCAGCAGCAGCAGCAGTGACAGCAGCAGCCGCCACAACAGCAGCAGCAGCAGCGGCCGCCGAGCCCGACAACATTGGCGCGCCAAGTGCGCGCGCTGGCTGACCTACAGGCAGAGAGTCGTAATGCTTTGACGAAGTAGGTCACTGAGCTGCAGGACCTGATCAGGGGCCTACTGCCTCAGCAGCAGCAGGCCCAGCAGCAATAGCAACACCCGTTAGCAGACCCAAGTGAGGACCACCTCACTCCCGGTGGCAATGCAGATGAGGTTGCGGAGACCCTCTCCGACTCTGGCTAGGAGGGTGAGGAGGAGCTGCTGCGAGCACACCTCATCCGCCTAGAGGTACACAACAGAGCACGTGAGGCCAATGCCACCCTCCAAGGCACGAGCTCCAGCGCCGATGCCGGCCTGAGCTCGTCAGTTTCACGAGGACCGCGGTCGCTACGTCCTAACGTTGACTGATGACTTCACGCGCATGCGCTGGGTCTAAAGTCTTTGCCAGAATAGCGATGCCGCCATTGCAGTCCGCATTTGGCTAGTTATGGCCGAGTGCCAGTCTCCCCACCACATTCAGGCCTTTCACTTGGACCGCGGCGACGAGTACCTTGGTGACATGGCCCGCTCCTTCACCGAGGTTGGTGTCTTCCACAACCTCTCCGCTCCCGCCACCCCCTAGCAAAACGGTGTCTCAGAACGCTAGAACCGCACCATGGAGGATGCGGTCCGTGCCATGCGCGCCAACAGCGCCATGCCTGAGGCCTTTGCCTTTGAGGGCATGGCGTACATGACCTGGGTCTGGAACCGCATTCCCCACGGCCCCCTCCCTGGTCACCGCACGCCCTACGAGCTGAGGTACGAGCGTCGCGCGAATCTAAGCCTAGTCTGTGTCTGGGGCTCCCTTGCCTATGCCTGGTTTACACCGGAGCAGCAGGGGAGCAAGCTCTCTGCGCGGGGCCATATCTGCGCCTTCGTTGGCATCGCCCCGCGGTCAAAGGCCTGGCGGTTCTGGGATCCTGAGCGACACCGCATCGTGGAGTCCCGTGACGCTCTCTTCTTCGAGCATCTCGCCTTCCGCGACCTTGCCCGCATCCATGCTCTGCGTGTTGTCCATGCCCCTGGGTGTGCCGGACCCCGTAGTGTGGGGGAGGCTCCTAGCACAGTCGGCACAGTGCCCCCATCCAGTCCGATCACTCCGTCGCCAATACCCCAGGGGTTGTCCCCAGAGGCTGTACCCACTGGCACCTCCATCCTCGCCCCATCTGCGGCTCGCTCCTCTACCCCTGACTCTCCGCTCTCGCCCGTGTCCGCGTCTACGTCCGAGTCTGCCTCCGCTTCTGAGGATCTGCCTGATCCTGCGCCGGCTTCCGCAACTGAGTCTCTGCCGGATCCTGCGTTCATGTCCGTGTCTGACTTAGAGCCGTCCATGCCTCCGGCCGCGGACATGCCTACGTCTGCCGTGGGCCCGTCCCCGGCTGTTGAGACCACACCAGCCTCGAGTGGCGTGCCGTCTGTGTAGTCCACACCGGCATGTGAGTTATCAGCGCCCACTGCTCCTGTCCCGTCGGACCCTTACATACGGGCACCCGGTGGACATCTCCGCGCACGTTCCACGCGCAGCATCGTCAGCGGTGATCCGGGCACGAAGGCCCTCGGCCTGAGTGCTTGCGGCCTCGCTGAGGTTCACCATGGTTGTGCCACTGGTATAGCACTACTTGCTCATGAGCGCAGTCTTGCTCGTGACGCCGCTGAGTTCATGGTGACGGTCGACCCTCCCTTTGCGGCGTATGCCCTGGCTACACAAAGTGTACCAGTATTGTCTCCCGACCCCACCAGTCTACTTGAGGCCTTGTCAGCCCCCGATGCTGAGCAATGGCACACTGCCTACCAGGCTGAGCTCCATGCCATCCGAGAGCACAACGTCTTTGAGCTGGTGGACTTGCCGAAGAACCGCAAGGTCATCAAGGCCAAGTGGGTTCTCCTCAAGAAGCTAAGACCAGACGGCACTGTGGAGCGCTACAAAGCGCGTCTGACAACAAAGGGCTACTCTCAGGTCCCAAGCGTAGATTACACCGAGACCTTTTCCCCTGTTGGTCGGATGACGACCACGCTCACGCTGCTCAGCCAGGTGGCATAGCATGACTAGGAACTCCATCAGATGGATGTCAACAACGCATTCCTGAACGGGGACCTTGAGGAGGAGATCTACATGGTCTAGCCACCCGGCTTTGAGGATGGTACCGGTTGAGTGTACCTACTACGGAAGGCCTTCTACGGCTTGAAACAGTCATCTTGATGCTAGAATCAGGAGATCACCAGCACGTTGAGACGCGTTGGGTACGTTTAGAGTGATGCGGACCCATCCCTGTTCCTCTCACAGTCCCCAGCATCGCTTGCTGCCATCTTCATCTACGTGGACGATCTTCTGATCGCCTCGCCCCACCTGGGAGCGGTGAACGCTACCAAGGCTGCTCTCTCCTCGGCCTACAAGATGAAAGATCTTGGTGAGGCCTTTGTCTTATTGGGGATGGAGATCGTGCACGATTGTGTCCGCCGCACATTCCGTATCCATGAGGGACACTACGCAGAGACTGTGGGGGAGCGCTTTGCCGACCTCCTCGCTACCATCCGCACGGCCTCCACGCCCATGACTCCTGAGGGGCAAGCCGCCCTGAAGGTGGATGACCTAGCTGACCTGGGAGAGCCAGTCGATGTGACCCTATACCTGCGAGTCATCGACTCGCTCATGTACTTGGCCACTATTTCACGGCCCAATATTGCCTTCACTGTCAACCTGCTTGCCCAGTTCTCGCAGGCTCCACGCCACCGAACACTGGAGGCAGCAGTCCGGTGTGTGCACTACATCCTGTCCACCGCACGCTTCGACCTGTGCTTTCGCGAGTAGGTGTTCGTTGTGCTCGATGGGCACACAGATAGTGACTAGGCGCGGAGTCCAGATGGCAAGAGCCGCACCGGGTACATCTTCCTCATTGGAGGCACTGCAGTGTCCTGGCAAAGTGAAAAGCAGGGCTGCATCGCACGCAGCACTGCTGAGGCAGAGTATGTTGCTCTAGGCGCAGGTGCTACGGAGTGTGTCTGGCTCGTCCGTCTGTTGCGTGAACTACGTCAGTCCATTCCCCCCGTGGTTCTTCAATGTGACAACATGAACACGGAGGCCATTGCCAAGAACTCAAGTGTGTTCCATGCACGCACAAAGCATATCAATGTCGAGCATCACTTCGTGCGTGATCTAGTTGATCGTGGTGAGATCCGAGTGATCCACGTGGGTACTGACAGGCAGTGCGCGGATTTTCTGACCAAGGCTCTGGGTCGTTCAAAGTTTCATGCGGCCACTCGTTCCGTGGGACTCTGCCCCATCCCTGTTGCAGGTTGATTCTTCATGTGCCACCTTGCGTTTGCTGTACTTGCTACCTACAACGGCTGTGCGTTTTCTGCTCTGTACAACGTTATTGTCTACATGTGCATGGACGTGTTTCGCCCTCCGGTCATGGGGGAGTATTATTGTGTGTGTCATACACGGCTTACGGTAACCCCTCGGCTGATGTCCATTCACGTGCAGATCCCTGAGACTGGCGACGGTGGCAGAAGACTGGCGGCCGGCGGCGACGGGCGCCCAGAAGACTCTCGTATTTTTTAGATTCTTGCTGTGAGACAGCACATAGGCGTGCAGCCCATCAAGACGTAGATCTTGTCGATGCGGCTGTTCTAGTTCAAACGGCTCATTGTTCTGACATGTCTGCGGGGAGTTATGGCCAAAACTGTGTTTTTGCCACTGTTTTGTCCTGCTAGAAAATAGCGCCCTTGTGTGACGCGTGTATGCACATCCACTAGGTCCGTGACACTATTTAGGTTGTCCAAGCCTCAGTTGTCCTCTCTCTCTCTGCACAATTCAACGTTTTGCAGCTTCTGACACTTGTACTTGTGTCCCTAACCAACCCCTTGCTGTTCTCACCTCCACTTGTGTGTGCTAGTGAGTTAGCTGGCCGGCTTGTACTGCCACGCCAGCGACAGCAGTGCCACGAAGTTGTCTTTCAGCCTCGCCGCTCTGATACCATGAGAAGATGCGTAAAAGCTTCCTAGCAACACGGTCGCTGCCTGGGCGTCAGTGCCCGGTCAAACGGTAACAACAGTCACAAGTCCTACACACGACAACAGGGGTTTGGCTAGGAGATACAAGTTAGAGTGTCATAATGCTTTAACAGCATTTGCAGAGAGAGTTGAAAAATGAGAGGTCCACAGCAAACATAGCTGCCGCGGTGCACAGCGAGTGTTGCACGCGGTAGTTCAAGGTCTAACTTAAAACTGGCCCAAAAACACTGTTTTGGCTGGAACTCTGCGCAGACAAATCAGAACGCTACGTCGTCTGAACCTAAACGTGCAACATCTCAAGCCAGACGCTATGACGGGTCACATGCATGCATCCAGCATCGAACGGTGGACACACAATGCAAAACATGCAAATCGGGCCCACGGCCACTCCACCGATAAAATCCTACAAGCTGCAGAAAAGCTGCAGAAGGTCCGAGACCGCATCCAAGATGATGGGGCAGTCGTCAGTTAGCTCTCAGCGGGTGGTCCACCGCCTGCCGACCCGCCAGTGCCTCTTAGGTCCGCATGAGGGATCTGCTTGGGCATGGACAAGACCGAGTGGTCATAGTAAACTGTATGGCTTGGGAGGAGTGCCACAAATCAGAACAGAACACCCGTCACACAAATGAACTAATCAATAGATTGTCGGTGTGACTCCAGCGTTGTGTTTGCCTTGAGGACAAAACATCTCATCTGTGTGCCAACACACCATGTCCAAAGATGTCCAACATTGCATGCTACAATCCACACGTCAAGCACACATCCTACAAACCATGTTTCAAGGCCCCCGCTCTCCATGCACTGTAGATAGGTAACTTGCTTACTCGCTAGTCTCCACTTTGAAATGTCTCCATCTGTGGCTCTATCATAGATTCATCGCCAATGATTCAGGAACCTTGCAATAACCTCAATGGTAGCGAATGCTGACCCATCACCCTCCTCACCAGCCTTGTTCTGGTGAGTGCTTGGGTATTTCTAGCCACCAGAAACGCCTGAAAACCTCAGCATGGCTGGAGAGCTTCCCTCCTAGTCATCCTCCCCATTGCCCTCCCTCCCTCGCCAATCTCACATTCCATTATGCCCCCTTGTGTTCCCATGGCAAGGTTGAAGAAGCAAAGAGTCAGAGGGTGTGGTGATAGATCTTGCAGCCACTACTCTTCAGCAACTCCCATAGGGCTCCAGTACACTCCAGACTCCACCACCAGCAGATGGCCACATGTCATCCTGTGGAGGACTTGGCTTCCAGA